>MVAJ01000055.1:0-128576 GCA_014825545.1 Cystofilobasidium capitatum | reverse complement strand
CTCCGTCACCTACACCGAGCACTCGAAGCGTAAGACCGTCACCGCGCTCGACGTCGTCTACGCCCTCAAGCGACAGGGACGAACCCTCTACGGTTTCGGTGCCTAAACCTCGCCGTCGGCCTCTTCGCATCCCCTTCTTCGACAACCCTCTTTCACTCTTCGACTTTTTGCTCCACCCTCATGATCGCAATGACATTTCACGTTCAAACCTACTCTCTGCTGCCCCTCTGCAAGACTCTTGAGCTCACACCCGAGATGACAGAGTGACTGGCTGCGAACTGAAGCTAAGGATTTGCGCAACACGGTAAAGTATCTCTTCGAGTAGCGCTGACGTAAGGGCATGGAATATAGATGGAGGTCTGCTAAACACAAGCTGCGCGACTGCTCAGAAAGGGTTGACGAACAGCACCCTGGTACAATGACCAGGCGTCCCTCCCTTTCTGCTTGTTGATCCCCCTTTGAGATCTAGTACCTCGGATGCCGGACGTTGGTCGCTCAATTGGTGATGCCCGACACCGCTTGGGTTGGTGGTTATGGTGTGGGTCGACGTACGGCGAAGGGGTTTGGGGGCCGACACCACCCGTCCATCGGTGCTCAGGCAACCTAAGCTCAGCACGTAGTCAACCGTTTGCGAACAGTCGACCGTCCATTCCGTCCAGGCGAAGCGCGCTCAAGCGGAGGAGAGGGCTTCTCGAGGGCGGGTGGAGAGAAAGGGGATCGACGAAGAGGGCCGACGAACGAGGGCGTCTCTTCCGCTTAAGGGTAGGCCAGGTCGTCGCTGTCGACCGAGGAGCGTGGGACGGAGGGAGCCATCCCGCGCAATGACGCGAGACGTTCATCTTCGTCTTCGTGAGTCGAGAGAGGGCTTGCTGAATAAAGGATAACCGGGGGGGTAGAGCGGCGTGACGAGCGAGAACTTTTCTTCCTTCGAGGGGTAGGCGAGGTCTTCTTTGTCGACGGAGCGTGAGATGCAGTGATACCTGACGGGCAGATGCGCCAGGCGGTCCTCCTCGCCAGTCGAAAGACCTGTTGGATGGACGGTGACACCGGAGAAGAGCGGTCGGGCAAGAGAGGGCCGAGGAAAGGTCAGAGGTGGAGGTGACAAAGTCGGTGTTGAGCTGATTACGGTTTGCTCGACAGCCTTCGTGTTGATGAGGGATGAACGACGTGCCGAGAGAGGTGTCTGTGCTGGTTGAGACTTGGTTGGCGACGGAGGAAGGGTCGAGGTAGTCTGATTATTGATGGTGGTGGCGACTGAGGCTTTGACGGGGAGGACCTGACTGCTGATGAGTTCTTGCTGACGGTTGCCCTTGAAAGCATTCGGGTGGGGAGGATGGTCGTTCGACTTGAGGTTCCGTTGCGGCGAGGTCGGTTCCGGTAGAGGAGGAAGAGCAGCAGCCGCTTGGGGGACCTTTGCCTTGTCCTTTGGACCGCTCAGGATCTCTCCTTCGTCGGAAACATAGAAGTTTCGTCCTTCCTTCAAGAGCTTGAGCCTCATCCTGTCCAACCTCTCTATTCTGGCCCTCTCGTGGGCCGCGCGCCGACCGGCTTCCCTCTCTCGAAACAGCTGGCCCTTGAGCGTCTGCTTGCCAGAGAACTTGATGACGTTGAGGTAGAGTGGCTTGAGCCTGCCGTCTTGGGCCAGGTCGGCGAAGGTTTGGTCGGTTCGAAGGGTGTGAAAGGAGCGAGAGCGAGTTGAGGAGGGAGATGTCGGAGTACGGAACGAGCTGGGCTGAGGAAGGAACGAGAGCCCGAGAGTCAGACTTCGCTCCGTCTCGACAATGACGAAAGCAGGCTTACTCCAAGCGTCCTGGTACCTGCTCCAAGCAAGGAAGAGCTTTGTCAGCAGGGCGTAAGGAAGGCCGGACGGAAAGAGGGGGGACGTACGAGTCGGACCTCGGCAGCATGTCGCCCGGAAGAAGCTCATCTCCCACAAGAGCAGAACGGTAACCTGCAAATCGACGAGGTGTACCGAGTAGGGATCTTGCCTGGGAATCCGTGTCCTGGAGGGCCCGTTGGAGGTGCAGCTGGGCAATCAGAGATGGACGGTCAGGGACAGCGGGCAAGCTCCCCGAATTCAGCAGCAAACCACATCGCCGCCCCCCTTCCATCTTCTTCTACTGCCCCTTAACATGCCACCCTGGCAAGCACAGCGCGTCAAGGTCCAGCTCAAGTACGTTCGTGATCTATCTGGCATTGGCGGAAGGAGAAGCTGATCACACACAGGACGCTTGTCTTTGTCGCTCGACAGGCTCTCCATCCAGCGCCTCGAGCTCCTCCAGCAGAAGAAGACGGCCCTCGCAAAGCAGGTTCGGCGAGACATCGCCGACCTCCTCGCACAAGGGAAGATCGAGACAGCCAAGGTGCATGTCGCCGTCCTACTCTGCTAGCTGCTTCTGTCCTGATGCGAAGTCGCCTTCTGCCCGCTGGAACAGGTTCGAACGGAGATCGTGATCTCGGACGAGATCTCCATCGAGTTGCTCGAGCTCCTCTCTGTGCATGCACTTCCTACTCCTAGCCTTGATCGACTGCTCATGTCTGACACGAGATCTTTCCGCTCTACAGCTCTACGCCGAGTTACTACTTGCCCGCTTTGCCCTCCTCGACAACCCGAGCGCTGGCAACACGCCCGAGCCAGACGCTGGCGTGCGAGAGGCCGTCACTTCCATCATCTACGCCGCCCCTCGGGTGGAAGTCAAGGGTGCGTTCCTGACCAGGAGGGCGCAACAGAGGATAGCAACAGGACTGACCAGTGGCTCATCGCTGATCTCCCAGAGCTCCAAGTGCTCCGCGACATCCTCATGCACAAGGTCTCTTCTCCATAATCTCACCTCACGAAATTTCGTCTTCAACGATTGCTGACGATGTCTGATTTCACAGTTCTCAAGGGATTTTGCCGTCGCAACCATGGCCAACGAGAACGGCGACGTCAACGAGCGCGTCGTAAAGAAGCTGGAGATCTTCCGTCCTCCTCCTGAACTCATCGACGGCTACCTCGACGCCATCAGCGCTCACTACAAGGTGGGCTGGACCTCAGGGAGAGAGCAGACGCTGGAAGGAGACGTACCCTCTGCGGACTTTGAGGCTGGCACGGAGAAGAAGGCCGCTGAAGGTGAGGTAGGGGGAGAGCAGGCGGAGACGACAGCTGTCGAAACGAAGTCGACGGCAGCAGAGGGCACCTCCGCAGTCATCCCACCGCCTTCCTACGAGAAGACCAAGGAGAAGCCCCTCACGGACGACGAGCGACTAGCAGCACGCTTCGAGGCGCTGAAAAAGAGGTGAGTCTCCAGGAGGAGACACTTGAAGAGCGGATCAGGAGCTGACCCGTCTCCCTCCGTCAGGTAGATACGACACGACCCCCGGTCGCACACCAGCTTCGGCACGTACCGCAACCCCTTCTCGCACTGGTAGAACGACGCAACCCCTTCCTCTTCGACGCAAGCCGTCCTCCCGTTCATGCGTCCTGCTAGCCCTCGTACCCCTCCTCGTTGCGCTGCTTGTAGTCTCCTCCCCGTTGTATCTTGGTGCGCTTAAGGGCTTCTTTGAGGGCCTACACGACCCGCAGGGTCTTGATCCATGACCTCTTGACGTCTGGAGTACGAGTGCACGACTTGTCGGAGAAAGACGACTCGCTGCGCAGCGGCCAGCCAGCGCAAGCAAGAAGAGCACACGAGCATAGACCTGAAGCCTTCCTCCGACCAGCACCCAGAGGACAGGACATGGCCCTCTTTCTCGCCATCGATGCAGGTCTGTCCACGACTTCAAGCACCAAATGAAAGAAAGTTTTGCAGAACTGACTGTTGCGGCTGCTCCTTGCTCTTTGCTTGACCTCTCGTCGACGCGCGGACCCTGCCTGTCATCGCCCCTCTCCTCAACCAGGCGGCACAAAGACCAAAGCTGTCATCTCGACCATCGTCGCAGGCGAGGCTCAGGTCGTAGCGGAGGGTCTTGCTCTGGGAGCCAATCTGGCCGAGGTGCGTGTCGAGCGTTCGTCGATCCAAGGACGGGTAGCTCACGTCGTTCTCTCTGGCTCTGCCGGCAGGTCGGACTCGAGACGTGCTCTACCAGGTACACCTCTTCGATCTCCAGCGGGCTTGCTGGTCTTCACTGACTCCCTGTGTCGGTCTTGTTCCGCCAGGCTCAAGCTCGCAGTTCTGAACGCCATAGCCCAGCTGCCAGCACCGTTCGCCCCATCCGAAGCCCAGAAGTCCGTGCGCGACAAGTCACCCGTCCAGTTCGCAAACGTCTGGATCGGTGTGAGTCTCCAAAATGGATCGGACTCGTCTTTTTCGGACTGACGTCCTCTCGCCCTCTCTTCAGGTGTCTGGGGTGGACTCTCCTCCAGATGTGCGCCGTTTGACGCCTCCGATGGAGGCTTTCTTGTGCGTCCTGCCGTTCAATCCCTGCCAGAGTAGTACACTTCTGACCCCAACGAACGATTTGCTCCTTCAGTTCGACACCTGTCATGGTCCAGAACGATGCGCTCTTGCTGGCCTCTCCTCTGATAGAGAGCGCAACGGTAACGGGCATCCTGGCGGTCGGCGGAACGGGCAGCGTCTGTCTGGCCGTCGGACTGAACGCGGCAGGGGAGGTCGAGTATCTGGGCAGAAGGGGAGGTTTGGGCTTCTTACTGGGAGACGAGGGAAGTGGTAGGTCGCTTTGCCGTCGCTTTGAAAGAGACGTCGCATGCTGATCTCGATCCTTCATGTAGCGTATCACGTCGGTCGCACGCTGCTTCGCCTCGTTCTGTACGCTGCCGACGCAGGGACCCTAGACGAAGACTCGCCATTCACTAAGGCGCTGCTGGAGTACTGGAAGGTGTCGCACATCGATGAGCTGCTGGAGAAGACCGTGAGTCCCTCGCAACTGTCCCGCTCGTGTCTGGCGCCGCGCTGACGTTGGAACTACCCTCCAGTACTCGGTCTCGCCTAACCTTGACCCAAGAGACGCAGAGAATGACCGGAAGCTACGTATATCGGAGTGTACGTCTTCATCGCCTTTCAAGAGAGAGAGAAGGTGCTGATCCCGCTCCTTCGATTAACAGCATGTCGACTCATCCTCTCGCACGCCTTCCCTCCGCCCACTGCCCCGTTCCCACACGCACCACTAGCGCTGGAGGCAGTTCGCCACTCAACACAAGAACTAGCCAAAGGTGCGTGCGGGGTCGCATCTCGTCGACTAGTCTTCAAACTCTGACGCAGCGACGCTTGATTGCAGACATCGCCGCACTCGTTCTGTCCGGTCGCACCCAAATGGACCCTCTCACGTCCATGCTTTCCCTTGGAGGGTCCCTTGTCGCACAACCTTCCTACCAAGGTCTTCTCTTAGACAGTCTCAAGAACGACTTTGGCGTCGTCTTCGGTAAGGGCGTCGTTCATGTCGGTGATGCTGCTGCGGACGGTGCACTTGCTCTCGCCAAACTTCACAGCATCAACTAGGCTGCATGACAGAGGTCATGTCCGACCGAAGGATCCAGTGACGTGGAAGAGTCGTTGTATAGAGAGAGGCTAATCAAAGTACGTTTCAACCCCCAAAACGAGGTCGACCTTCTGTTGATCGCCCGCTTCCTTATCGACAGATGCCCATCCTCGGCTAAATGCTCGCAAAAGAGCCGCAGCCAGAGTCAGGAAGAGAGCTGCACCGATAGAATGCTCTCTCCTTCTGAGCTTTGCGCGCACACCCCATCATCTCAAGAGTCTACAACCGTCGTCATCCAGATACGAAAAGCCTCCCACCCGCACTTGCAAACGCGAATCGTCTAACTGCCTCGGTAGGTCGTATAGCTGTGAGGACTGAGAAGGAGAGGGATGTGGTAGTGTTCCTCGGGAGTCGAGTAGTTGAACACGATCTGTCGCAGGGCAGGCAGGATGTACTCATCAGCTCGTCGTCCTTATCCATCGCACACAAGTCAAGTTTACAGATGGACTCACCTCGACTCTAGGGTAGAACGTCTTGACGGACAGGGCTGCAAAGTAGGAGCCGGTCTCGAAGGTCATTTTGTAGATGCCGGCGGGCAAGAGTGCAGCAGCGGCGGGGATCAAGGAAGACGCTCGTCCGTCCGAGTCGGTGGTTCTAAATGAAAGATGGGCAGAAATTCAGTCTCGGTCTTCGATGCAAGAAGAACGTCCCGTCTAGTCTGGGTAGCTCACCCTTTGGCCAGCTCGACGAACCCTCCGTCGCCCGATAGCTGCTCGAGAAGGACCGATACCCCGGCGGCGGGCTTGCCGTTGGACGAGTCGAGCACTACAAGATGCAATCATCGTCAGCATCTGCGGTACGATGCAACGAGAGAAGAGTAGAGGGCAGACCGTGGCAGGTGATGGGTGACTTTGCCATAGGGAGATGCTGATGGTCGGGTGCAGCTCAGACGTCGGAGTCCTTCCCCTCTTGCCCTCGACCATTGTCTTCGCTCCGGGATCCGCTCCTGGCCTCTTCGTAGCAGGCCGCCTTCAAGACATCAGGAAAAACTCGCAGCCTCTCCGTACGGACGATGTTTTCGGCCGAGCCAGGACCAGAGGAAGGAGGCTTCCAACCGCTGCCTGTGCCCGACCTCCCTCCGGCAGGGGCCTCCAGCTCCTTTCGGCCGTCGCTCTTTGCTTCGTCGCCCATTGACGACAGACAAAGGACGTTCAGACTCGTGAGCTCTACTGACCTACCTGTTCTTCTCTCCAGTGCGGCATGCTGACAGAATACATGCGGTCTCCCAGCTCAAACCCATTTGCGTCGAGCTCCTCTCCGCGTCCCTCCTCTCCCCCAGGTCGATACCTCAGACCCTGCGCAACCTCCGGGCCATCAACGACATCCTTCTGGCGGTCGCCGATCCGGAAGAGACCCTCACGCCCTCTCTCCTCTCTTACATCTTCTTCCCGGTCTCCCAGATCCTCCAACGGAACCCCCCAGCAGCCCTTACAGCAGAACTCCGTCTTGCCGTTCTACGCGTGCTCAGAGTGCTCGTCCAGTCATGGCAAGGTCTCGAAGGATTGCGTGTGAGGGAGCAAGTATGGTGCCTAGCTGTAGGATGGTGGAAGTCGAGGGAGTCCCTCGGTGGGAGCGAGGAGGCGGCCAAGGTCTGGGTCCAGGTCGTCCAGGCTTGCGCTGCGCTGCCTGACCCCGACATGATGCTGGAGCCGGACGAGGCCCAGCTAGGCGAGGGCATGCGCGCTCTGGTGGACCAAGATGCGTTCCTACCGGTGCTAGGAGAGACCTTCTCGGTCTTGATAGGTGCGTCCTCCTCTGACTCTTTGCGTACTTGGGTGATCCGGGACCTGATCCAACCGATCCTTCGCCCCGTAGGACTTGCGACTGCCGGTCCAGACTCAACCTCACCGTTGAAGCTCCTGTCGGTCCTTCTCGAGACGTACTTCGCTCGGTCAGCACTCAATACCCGTCGGCTGCGGGTCCTAGCAACGATCCTTCCCGGCGCCACTTCCTCCCTGTGCAAGCTCGTCTCTCCCTCTTCGTCCGAACGCGGCAACAAGGGTGCTCGCAGCGACGTCGTCGTACTGGCGCTAGGGATCCTTCAAGACCTCGCAGCGTCTCTGTTCCGAGATGACACGCCTGCGACCGGCTCAACGTCTACCGGCATCTCGAACTTGGCCGACCTGCAGACTTGGATCGTCGACGAGGACGACGTACCTCATGCCACTGTTCCCCCTTCACCGACACTTTCGACGCAGTCTCTTTCTTCGCTCACTTCAACGGCTTCTACGGCGGACACCTCCCTTACCACACCCTCCACTTCCGCTCCGCCTCCACAATCCCAGCTCGTCGTCCTCACCCCCTCTTGGTCCACCTTCACGCTCCATCAACTGCACCCCGCCTTGGTCTCTCTCACCCATTTGAGACGGCACCAGCACCCGACGGCCCGTCGCGCTCTGGCTGACCTCTCCGGAACGCTCCTCCTGGAGTGTCAGGCGTTTGAAGAGAGCTGGACGTTGCTTACAGGCAACCTGTTGATGCTCTCCGGCGACGACTTCCCGGCCGTCTCTGGATCCGCCCGCAAGGCACTCTCAACTGTCCTCCAGCAACCTTCAGCACGCGTCAACCTCCTTCCCTCCATCCGCCAACACCTCATGGACGCCCTCTTCACGCTTCCATTCCTCTTGCGCTCCCCCGGCCAAACCGCCAACGAACGGATTCTCGCTGCATGCCGTCTCGTCACTGCCACGGCGACTGTTCCGGAGTTGGAGAGTCTGGTAGAAGGCATTTTGGGTCCTCTGGGAGGGATCGAGAAGTGGTCGGGCGGACTGCTGGATTGCCTCGAGTTCACCGCAGTGGGAGCAATAGAGACGGACGTCCACGCTGGACGTCGTTCGGAGCTGGCCTGGGTCGACCAAACCTCCACTGCAACCCCGATCGACTCTAATCCGACGGCCCGACTTCGGTTGAACAACCTGCTGGACCCTGTCACCGAGAAGGCCTTTACCGGCATGCTCTTTGCTCTTGGTGCGGCAGGAGGGGAGGACGCACTCTTTTCGGTCGAGCACTTCATCAGCGTGTCGTCTCCTTCAAGGCTGAGGACGAACATGCGGTCGGTCGCTGGAATGTGGTGCGCAGAGCGAGTGCTGGAGGGGATCAATTCGTCGGTCGAGGCGTCTCCAGCCTCAAGAAAGGGCAAGGGTCGCGCGGCCGACTCAGTCAGCCCGGGAAAGCGGACAAGGAAGGTCGTTAGGGCGCTGGTTCGCAATCTTCTGCGATCAGAGGAGGAGGATGCGGACGTCGACATGGAGGAGGCCGCGTTCGGAGCGCAGGCCGCAATGGACGACCGGTCGGACGACATGCAGGTCGGAGCTCAGCAATTGGAAGACTCGCTCATGCCCACCGAGTACGTGAAGGGTTTGAACCCCCTCACCACCCTCCTGGACCGACCTACCTCCTCGAGCTCCAGGCCGTCAACGTCGCGATCTGCTCCCATCTCACCAGAGGTAGTGCGCACGCTCCGGACCGTCCAGGTTCTATCGCTGCTAGTCACGAGCTCTTCGATTCTGTCGACGGGTTACCGCCCCCTCCTCTTGCACTCGCTGTACTACCTGCTCTCTCATCTCTCGTCGCCATCCTCGATGGTCGCCTCGGTCGCCCTCGACGCCATCTCTCGCATCGCCTACCACATCGGCTACGCCTCGTCCCAGAACCTCGTCCTCGAGAACACCGACTACGTGATCAACGTCGTTTCGCAGCGGCTGACCAGTCAACGATTGGACCAGGCTGCCCCGGCTGTCCTCATCTCGATGATCCACCTCGTCGGGAGCGAGATCGTCCCTCTCGTCCACGACATCGTCGACGAGATATTCGACGCTCTCGACGCGTACCACGGCTACGAAGTGTTGGCAAGCACTCTTCTGGCTGTCCTGGACGCTCTCTTGAAGGTCATGCTGGACGAAGCCACGGTCGCTGCCGCAGACGGCCTCCATCGGCCAGCGTTCCGCGTGAAGTCGGAGCAGCCTGACCCCGCGAGGGATCTGTCAGCGTTTAAGAGCTGGTACGCTACTCGCCACGACCGAGCAAAGGACGACATCGAGGAGATCCGCTTGCGCCCCTCGACACCTCTTGAACCCGCCCCTCAAGAGCCGTGGGGCAAGGATCCGGACGCAGACGAGCCGGACGAAGCTCAAGAAGCGGACAACTCTGCTCCTGATGCCGACGGCCCATCGGCACCCACGCTTACCCGGTCGCAGGACATCTGCACCCAGATCCTTGGCAAGGCCCTCTTCTTCCTCACCCACTCTTCGCCGTTCCTTCGCGCTCGCGTTCTTTCGCTCTTCCGGTCTGCGATCCTCGTTCTCGCTCCTGCGGGCCTCGAGGCGCAGCTGCTACCCATCGTCAACCGCGCATGGCCGTACATCCTCAACAGAGTGTCGGACAGTGAGGGCTACGTCGTCCTTGAAGCCATGAGGGTCCTCGAGGTCCTGGCGAACGAGTGTGGAGACTTCGTTGCTGGACGAGTCCGGGATGAAGGGTGGCCGCTCATCAAGCGACTCCTCGAACGTCGGTTGGAAGAGGACCGGTCTTCGTCCCTCGTGCTCCGCGACCAACGTCGGTCGACCTCTGGCAACCCCCTTTACGGCTCGTCAACCACGCAGTACTCGACAACCCATCGGCTCTACGCCTCCACACTGGCTACGCTAACGGGTCTCGTCAAGGGCGTTCCGATCACTCCTCAAATTCGATGGGAGATCCTCGTCCTCTCACGACCATTCCTCGACAACGCCGTTCAAGACCGCCTTCGCCAGCAGGCCCAGGGCTTGATGGTAGCCTTGGGCCGCATCGACCCCGATTCGGTTTGGGCGGGGTTGACGGCGACTGTTGCGGCGGAGCGTCGGTCGCTCGAGGAAGAACGCATGGGCTGGCTGAGAGAGGTTGGGTGGGATATGAAAGACAGCGTCGAACTCGTTGTGGGCCAACTCGTCGATTTACAGTAATTTTGCATGTCGTTCTTGTACCGGGAAAGCTATCTAGAGGGCATGGGATTATGAGCTGTACTCGTCCTCGCTGCTGCCGTACTCGAGATTCGCCCGCGCCTCCTCCAGGACCTCCTCCATCAGCTCAAACACGTCCTCGGCGCCTTCCCTCCTCTCCTTCCGCGCCTGGACGACCCCCTTCTCGAGCAGGTTCCAGCACTCGGGCTCAGAGTGAGCCTCGACCCAGAGGACGTACTCCATCTCGGTCCAGTTGTGTAGCTGGTGAGGGAGAGGCAAGGGCGAGCGGACGAGAATGTGATGGAGTACTTCTAGCGGTGGGAGGTGGACCGTGTTCTCGGGCTTGCCGAGGAGGGATGTTTCGAGGAACAACATTGGCCTGACCAGGATACAAGACGCTGCGTCAGCTTTCATGGGCTCCAACAGAATCAGAGAAGAGATGGATCGCACCTGAAGGCGCGCAAGATGAGGTACTCCTCCCCGACGTCCGAGAGCCTCATGGCGTTCTTGCGATCGTTGCCGCTCGCGACGAGCAGGAACGTGCCGAGCGAAAACTCGAGCTCGGTCATGTCGCTCGTGAGCTTGAGCTTGCCGGCTTCGCCCAGGGGCGAGACGATCGAGGCGTGGAGGACAAACGTCCGGAGGATGTGTCGGACGAGGTCCAGCGTCCTAGAAATGCAGCCAAAGAAAGCGTCAAAAATTAGCTGCGTTCCCACGAAGCTTCCAAAAGTCAAGGATCAAACGCACCAGTCCTTCTTGAGCTTTCCGACGTTGTACGGCGTCAGGATCTCGACCCGGACGAACGTCATGCGTTCCATCAAGGTCGTCATGTATGGGCTCGCCCCGCCCATGACCGAGTCGTTCAACTTGCTGTAGTCGACCTTGTGCAGGCGGCCGATGATAGCGCTGAACTCCTTCTTGATCGCCGTGAGAAGCGCGTCGGTGTGCTTCGTGTAGACCGTCTCGAGTCGCTGTAGGAGTTCAAAGAGGTTGTGTCAGTCTTATCTCGTTTCGAAGAGAGGACAGCAGGAGGACGACGTACCTTGATTGGACCTCGAATGATGGACATGATGCGCTCGTTGTACTCGGTCTCGGCCTTGCTCATCAGAGAGTGACAGTGCCAGAGAGAGCTGACGACCTGGGCGTTGAGCGCCTGGGAGCCGTTGGCCGAAGACCCGTTTAGGACGTAGGCACTGGAGTCCTTGGCGATCTGAACAGTGCAAAAGTTGACGCGCTCATTGTCAGTCGCGATTGGCACGTCGAAAGGAAGGCGGGGGGGGGGGGCAGGACGTACGAGGTTCTCCAGCCGAGTCGCAAACGCATCGAGCGACGACCCAACCCCTCTCGCGACACTCCTCAGCAACAGCGGGTCGAACCGTCCCGAATCCAGCTCGTTCAGGGCGATTCGCGCGACGGTGATGCCCTCCGTCGCACCGGGGGGGTTGCGACTACCCCCGGACGTGGCGGTGTTGACCACCTCTGTCAAGCGGGAGGCGGACCGCGACAGGTAGAGCGACTCGAACGAGGCGAGCGATCGGAGGATGAGCACTGTTTCCGGCCTGAGTAAACACGTGTCGAAGAGAGGACGTCCGTGATCAAGGTCATTCTGAATGAGGAGGATGAGGGCAGGGACGTACGACTGCTGGTTCTGGGTGTACACCGTGTCGGTCTGAACGCTGATCTTGGCAAAAAATTGGTGGAAGGTTCGGAGGAGTTTGGGGTATCCCATACTGAGCGTCTGCTGGATGAAAGATGAGGCTGCAGAGGCAACGATATCGGCTGGGTCAGCCGGACGGACGCAACTCAGCGTAGTCAAAGTGGAAGGCGACGCACTGCGCGAGGTCTCCTTCGACTCCCGCTCGAGCGTCTTGGCCAACGTCGTCCAGAAGATGAAGCTCGGCTTGTTGTCGAGCACCTGATCGGTCCCCCCCCAAAAAAATACAAGTCAGTTCTTTGTTCAACCTGGAAGCTGGAAAAGGGGAAACGACGAACCTTCATTGCCTCGTCCAAGAACGCCATGCCGCTCGCAGGGTCCTTCTTGACCCTCAACACCTTCTCTAGCGTGTACACCTGTCCAAACCGATCGAATACACAACAAGTCAGTCCAACCCCGAAACGATCGTTCGTCCCGAAAAGCAGTTGAGAAGGATACGGACCTTGACGCAGCACGAAGCCATGTCGTCGATCAACCCGTCGATCCTGCTCCAGAGCGCATTGGCCCACTGCTGCTGAGCGCTCGCAGTCGGTTCTCTCCCAGTCGTCCGACTCTTGTACGAGCTCGTCGTCGAAGGGGGTCCGTCTGGGGATTTCCGTCCGAACAGGTCGAGATCATGTCAGCTCTCGTTTGAAGTCCTCGCGACCACCCTTGACAAGATGAGAGCGGGAAGAAAGAAATAGAGAGAGGGAGAGGAGGGGGGGAGGAACGCACCTTTGAGCCCTGCCTCCTTCGCCAACGAAGCCAAATCAAACGTCTTCCGAATCCGACCTTCGACCGCCTCCGTCAGGTCTCCAAGGAGCGTTTTGACCAATTCGGGCAGCATGCCGAGGTTAAAGGCTGTTTGAAGGGCCGACGCGAGCACTTGCTGGTTCTGTTTTCACACCACACCCAGTTTTGGACGGCGTTTCAGTGCATGTACTCAAGGTTGGAAGGCATAGAGAAGGAATTCAACGCACGAGTGTCGAGAGACCTTCAAAGATTTGCGCCTCCATGCGTTCGGTGAGATGGTCTTTGAGATCGGAGAGTCGGGGGAGGTACTTGACGATCAGGTTGAGGTCGACTAGGGCTATCGGCGGAGGCTTGGTCAAACCCGACGAGGAGGTCGAATCGGAAGCGTCGACCGTCGCGTCGTCCGTCGTGATTCCGTTCGTAGTCTGTTGAGCGGGGGGCGAAGCGAGAAGGGAGTCCAACTCTGCGATGCTCAGCGCAGCCCTGTTCATCCCCCTCTCCTTTCGACCTTCCTCTCCGAAAGGTCCAGCCGTCACCGCTCCTCCCAACTCACTCTCCCTCCGTCCAAGCTGGGCAAAGCTAACTCTCCTATCCCCCCCGCTGCTACCGTCCACCGCGCCCGCGCCGTCATCTTCCATCTCCATCATCTGAATCTCGAGTCGACGCGCAACGCCGAGGAACCGACCTGCCCGTCGGAGAAGATCACTTGCTCGCTGGAGCTCCGAGAGGTGTCGGACGTGATTCTGGAGCGACCGGTGGGGGTGGGTGATCTTTGTCGAGAGACGGGTAAGGGAGAGCGAGAGGGAGGACAGGCCGTGTTGGACCGAGAGCAGCGACTGGGAGAGGACCGTCGTTGACGAGGCTTGGAGCAAGAGAGCCGAGTGGTTTTGGGTGATCTAACCCCACACACAAAGTGTCCCTGAACGTGAGCGTCGTGTGTGGGGAGAGAGGAGGAAACAAAGGACGGACCTCAGCCTTGAGCAGCCTGGTCACCTCCTCGACGCTAAAGCTCAGCCGAGCGATGGCCAGACTCGCATCGCCTTTTGCCTTGCCCCCTCCTCCTTCCTCCTTGACCTCCTCCTTGGCCTTTCCCTTGCCGTCGGCGGGGCCGTTGGTCGACTGGAGCTCGGGCGAGGGTGGGTTGTAGGGTGTCCCTGCGAGGATGGACGAGGCCAGGTCCGAGGGCGCGAAGCTCGGGTTGTGGTAGAGCGAGTGGTCTGGCAGAAAAGCGCGTACGTCTGTCAGTCCCTACGCACGACTAGGGGACAGCTACCTATGTGCTGAGGAGGGAGGTTCGTACCGAGGTAGGCAGTCTCTGAGGCCATCGTAGATGGGTTTGGGAGGTCAGGACGCGCTCTCGCTCCTCCGACGACGATACCCTCCTCCAGACGAGAATCGTTACCCCTCGCCACTTTCTGCCAAACCTACGCCATTCCGTCCGCCCGTCGCTCCGTCCTCGTCCTCGTCGGTCTCGCCCTTGTCGCCACCGTCGCCTGCTTCCACCTCGTCCCGGTCCATCGTCCAGCACCAACTCCGTCCGTCCCTCCGAACGCCATGGCTCCCCTGTCGTTCCTCACCGTCGCACCGACTGTACGTCCCACCTCCTCCCCTCCCTCAGTCACCCTCAACTCTCAACGCGCTGACCGTCGTGCTGCACGCAGGCCAAGCACACGGCGACCATCATCTTCGCCCATGGGTTGGGCGACAGCGGAGCAGGCTGGCTGCCCGTCGCTCGCATGCTCAGCTCGAGCCTGCCTCACGTAAAGTGGATCCTCCCCAACGCTGTCAGTCTCCCTCTCTCCCCTTCTCTCTCTCAGTGATTCCGGCTGACCCGTTTTGGATCTGGACGGTGATAGCCTGAGATCCCCATCACGCTCAACCACGGCATGTCGATGCCCGTATGTTCCCTGTCTTCAACCCTGGACCCGGGCTCACAAGGGACAGTCCTGACCGCCGTTCCTTCCCCTTTGTCAATCTACTCATGCAGGGCTGGTTCGACCTCTCAACTCTCGACAAGCTCACCGACCCCTCCTCCGAAGACGTCCCCGGCCTGAACGCCTCCTCCAACGCCCTCCAAGCGCTCATCGCTCAAAACGCGCTCGACCTCGACCCTAAGCGGATCGTCGTCGGAGGGTTCTCGCAAGGGTGCGCTGTGGGTTTGTTGGCGGGCTTGACGAAAGGTCATGAAGGGAGGGAAAGGGACATGGAGAGGAATGTTGCTGGTGTTGTCGGTTCGTCCCCCCCCCCCTCTCCTTGCTTTGCGTGGGCTGACCCACTTCTTTCTTTTGATACAGCCCTTTCCGGTTGGCTTCCTTTGAGGACGACCGTCAAGGAGCACCTGCACGCCCGAGCGACCGACCTGCCCGTCTTCTGGGGTCACGGCCGATCAGACCAAGTGGTAGCTTACGACTGTCCGTCCCCTTTCCTCCCCCACTCTTTTCCCTCTCCTCCCTCTCAAAACCAGCTGACCCCCTTCAATCTTGCCGTGGGCAGACGGCAAACGCTCAACCGAATTCCTCGTTTCCGAGCTCGGACTGGCAAAGGCCGACGGCTCGCCCGCTAAAGGGGTGAGGTTCGAATCCTACGCTGGACTGGGGCATGGCACGAGTCCTCAGGAACTCGAGCATCTCAAGAGCTGGTGCGTCTTTCCTTCCCTTCTCATCTCTCACCCTGTCACCCACCTGCCCTCACCAAGTTTCGCCGACGAGTCTTCTCTTTGCGTGATTTAGGCTGAAGGAGGTCCTCCCCCCCATCTGAGTTGTCTCGCTCTCTATCAGGACAGGAGTACACACACACTCCCTCCTCTGGTTCATCAGAGACGGTCTCCGAAATTGTCATGGATACTCCCCTACCTCTCGTCCCTTTTGGCTTTCCTCTCCGTCCATCTACACTCCGCCCTGCGCGCGAGAGAGAGAGATTTCCTTGGGAAAAGAAGCCGGCCGGGCAAAAGCGTAGAGCGAGATCCTTTGGGCAAAACGGCAGGGAGGGAACGTTAATCCGGGAGGGTGAGGCGAGTTTGGAGGGGTTGATCGAGAGAACTGAGTGTGGCGAGGGTTGAAGAGCAGGAGGGAGGGGGTGTCAAGCGATGGGAGACGATCCGAAGGGAAGCTGTCAAACGTGGGGCGTGAGAGGTCAGCGTCCTTCTTCTCTTGATCTCGAGAGCAGCCAGGAAGGAAACTCAACCCCTTGAGCAGACTCTAGTCCGAATCTTTCTCCCTACGACGACGAATCCCCCTCCTTCTTCCCTGTCTCCCCATCCGCTGGAGACCGGTAAAACACCCCTCCCCTCTTGGCTTCCCTCTCTTCAAGCGCCTGTCTGACTTCCTGCTCCGTCGCTTTCGCGGGTGGACGTGAGAGGAGTGGGGTTGACTTGTGGTCTGGTGCGGGCTGTTTGGGGGTTGTTGCAGAGGAGGACGAGTGGGCGATGGGCATCGTGGGTGGGTGGTTGCCTGTGGAGAGCAGAGACAGTCAACAGAGAGATGGATGGATGAACCAACGGCCTGTTCTACCATCCCCTCTCGTCCGCTCTTTCTTCAGGACGCAGGATGTATCAATCACCAGCCTGCTCTGTCCTGCTGACTGCTCCCTCCTCCTGTCCTGTCCCTTGCTGTCTTCTGTCTGCTGTCCCATCTCTCTCTTGGGCTGCTGCGCGCCCCCTTCTTGCCTTGGTCTCTTTTCGCTTCGCTCGGATCCCCCGCCCTTCTCCCCCAACCCCATCTTACTCTCTCAACCATGTCTGACAACGTCAAGCTCGCAGACTCCTTCGACAAGCCCACCACAGAGGTCCCCGCACCCTCGGCAGCCCTCGACTCGCTCGCGGGATCAGGCAACACCCTCCTCCACCAGGCCCAGGAGGTACCGTCCTCTCGCTCATCTCTCCCATCTACCCGCTTGAGCTTATCGCTCACCCCCCTCTTGGCTCCCTCCTCTTGCGGTTCGGCAGAGCGCAGCACCGTACCTCAAGTCGGCGCAGGACATTGCAGCCCCTTATCTCGAGAAGGGCAAAGAGCTCGCCGGTCAGGTTGTCCAGCGTGTACGTCCCCCCCCCCCCCTCCCTTCTCTTCTCTCGCGTCATCCCCCCCCTTCCCTCCTCCATCTTCATCCATCCACCCCGCCAGAAGAAAGAGAAGGCTGACCTGGGAGAGGGGGCGTGTACGACAGGCTGGAGAGACCTACGAAGCTGCCAAAGCTCGGGCGGATGCGGAGATTGCCAAGCAGCGAGGTGCAGCGACGGATGCTAAGGTTCGTCCTCCCTCCCTCCCTCCTCCTCCCTCCTTCTCCCTTCCTCCTCTCCCATGTCCCTGCCCCTCAAGCTCTCAAAACAAACAAAAGCCGACCCTCCCTTCCCCTTTCCTTGGGCTCTCTACCGTTCAGGACCAAACCGTCAAAGCCGCCGACGACCTCGCGGACGAAGCGGGCAAGAAGACCGACCAGGCCGCAAAGGAAGGCGGAGCGTCGCTCGAGTCTGCTCAGACCTATCTGGCCGGTTTGGCGCAGAATGTCTCTGTACGTCCTCTTCTCCCCCTCCCTATCCTGCCTCCCTCCATTCCGTCCTTCTCTCTCGCTTCTTTGCCTTTGGCGGACGTTTCTGACGCTCCTTCTCGTGTGTGTGATACAGTCTACCCTCACCAACCTCGGCCACCAACTCGACGACCGAACAAAGACCTCGGACCACCCAGGCGTCGTCACCCAAGCCCAGTCCCTCTTCTCCTCCGCCACCTCCTACGTCCAGTCCCACTTGCCCACCGCACACGAAGTCGAGCAGGTGAAAGGGACGGCTGTGAGCGAGGTGGCCAGGGATGGGGAGGATGAGAAGGAGATCACGGACGCTCTCCGTGAGCTTGCGCAGGGGGGGAAGGCTACGTTGGACGGAGCTAAGGGGACTGTGGTGGGGGACGTTAAGCACCCTTGAACAGGGGCCCGCAACGAGCGGTTCTCTCCTCCGAGTCTCTTCTTCTCTTCTTTTGTTTACCCTTCTGTAGCTCTCTTCCTTTACGGCAACCCCCCCCCCCCTCTTCTTACTTTCGGTCTGATCCCCCGCCAAGTAGCCTTTCTGTTGAAGTGTCCCTCGAGATACCTTCTTTCGAATCAAGAATGAACACCGTTTCTCGCATTTCGTCTTCTTCCGAGCGAGGCAGAGATTGGGGGAAGGGGTGGTCATCCATCTGCATCCCGAACAAACTCTTCGTTTTGATCTCCCTTCTTGACGGAGAGGAGCGAGAGAAAGTTTCGGCTGTGAAGAAGGAGAGGACGGGAATGGAAGGGGGGGGGGGACAATGCTATGTGTTCTTGTGTTGTGTGGTGGTACAAAATGTGGCTTGGGCGTTTCAGGTTTTCTTTTTTTTTTTGGGGGGGATGTGGTTCGTTTCTTGATGAAGAGAAGGGAAAGGAGACAAAGAGGATCAAAGAGCGACGAGAAAAGAAGAGGGCGAAATCGGAACACAAAGGAGGGCAGAAGGGGACGTTCAACGTCTGGCCCGAAAGAAGAGTCAAAAGCGATTCCGGTTGGAAAGACTGCGACAGTGAAGAAAGGGAGGAAAAGAAATGCTATGCTATGAGAAAAAGAGAAAGGGAAAACCGTTTCGTTGTTGTCTTGGAGTTGGAATGTGATGCGTGCTTTGGTTAAAGAGTTCGTCGTTCGGCCGGGTCGGGTCGTGGTCGTGCTTGAGGTTTTTGAGGGGGGCTCAGATCCGAAGAGGTCCTCCTCCTCCTCCTCCGACGGGATGGGCCATCGGGTGTGGGTAGGAGACGAACCCCAATCCAGGAGGACCCATGGAGGGAAGTGCGTACCCTACGAACCCGTGGGGAGCGTGAGGAGGGGGAGGAGGACCGGCAGGGGTACCAGAGTAGACGTAAGGGTACGTTCCTCCGTTAGGAACGACCTGACTGACCGCCTGCGGAGGAGGAGGGGGAGGAGGAAGAAGAGGGTGAAGCAGAGGGTGATCTCGGCCGGGGACGACGCCGATGAACGGTCCGTTCAGAATTGGGGCGAGCAGGGTTGACCGGAGGAGGACGGCGTAGAGACATCCGGCCAGGGCGAGGTCATCCGGGGTCGCCACACCCGACTCGAGGACGTTGGACATGACGAGCGAGGCGCCTGTGCAACAAGAGAAGCAGAGGGTCAGGGGTTGATGCTAGAGGAGGGGGAAAGGAGGGGACGGACCTTGGAAGGCAAAGAGGATGTCCATCTCGAGTCCACTGAGGTCCGCTCGGGTCAGGATGGACATCAAGTAAAGGCTATTGGAAACGACCCCGGCAGCGAAATCAGCATATGTACTAGAGAAGAGGAGACCAGCAAGAGCACAGAAGCGGGCGGAAGCGAGTCGAAAGGAGGAACGCACAAGGGGAACGACTTTCGCTTGATGTACGACTTCTTGGTCGAGTAGGCCGCTTGGCAGAGTCCGAGGAGGCCCTGGAGCGTTCGACCGGTGAACGGCTGGATCTCCTGCTGGAGCTCGGCAGCGTTCGAGATCTGGATCGGGCGACCAGGGCCAGGCAGGTCAATACAAATGACGAGAAACGGCATGGAAGGGTAGGGACGAACGGTGATGGTGACGGGTCGAGCGCGCTTGCCCTCTCCGAGGATGGTCGATTGGCAACTCTTGATGACAGCAGCCGCAGCGTGCTTCGAGACAACCTCGACGAACTGCATAGCGGAAAGGACGTGTCAGTTTCTGGATCAGAAAGTGGCAGGGATTGTGAGAGAGCGACGTACGAAGAAGTCCTTAGTCTTGCCGTCGGCAGGGTGGATCAAGAGGTGGATCGGGTGAGGGTTCTGCTGAGGCTCAGGTAGCGCGCCAGCGGGCAAAAACTTGACGATCATCTCGGGCGTGACGTCCTGGATAGATTTAATGTAGCAATGGAAGCAGCAGCGAGACTGTTAGCTTCTTCATCTTTCGCCTCGTCGATGGCTTGGGAGAGTGAGTAGAAGAGGGACGCACCCAACTGGCGTTGTCAAACCTTAACAAAACAGGTTTCCCATCGTCCTCCCCCTGACCTCCAGCAACCTCCCTAACGTCCTTCGCCTTCCGCGTGGGCTTTCGTCCTCCAACGACAGCCTGGACGACGGCAGGGTCAACGTCGAGCCGGAGCGTCTTGAAGTCGTCGACCGTCGTAGTGCACGCCGGACAACGCATGACGCCCCCTGCTACGTCGCAGACGACGCTGTGTTCGCAAAAGAGAGTGTGTCAGCAAAATAGAAGGGCAAGAGGGAGGGGAAAGAAGGAAGACGAACTTCATCCCGCTGGTGAAGCTGTTCACATCAAGACCGAACGAGATACTTCAGTCAGTCGCCCGCCCATCGTCGCAAGCAAGCAGGAAAAATGAAAGTGACGCACCACTTGCTGCAAACCGAGCATCCACAAGGAGTGATCTCGACTCCCCTCAGGACGATCGCATCCTCGCAACTACCGCAGTTCCTCACCTCTTTTGCCTTGGCCTCCTCGACCTCCTCCTTGCCAACGACGGCCCGTTCAAGGTCGTTCGTTTGAGTCTTGAGCGAGGGAGAGAGAGGGCCGTATCGCGTCCACGAGCCGGACGGTCGTACGATCGAGGACGTCGTTGCGGGTGGGACGCGCAACGTCGTTCGGGAGGGTTGTTGAGCGGGGGGAGTGTAAAACTGCGAGGTTGGCGCGTTGGAGGGCTTCAGAGGGGGCGTCTTGCGGGACGAGTTGGCTTTTCAAAAAGAGAAGAAAGAAAGATGGGTAAGCAAAACGTGTCTAGCTGAGTTGATGGTTGGGAAAACGGACGTTTAATCTCCTCCCGACCGCCGACGACCGTCTTGTTCTTGGTCTTCTTGACCGACGTCAAGTGATCCTCGGCATAGAGCCTCAGGTTTCTCACTCCATAGTCGACCTCCTCCACCCCTCCGTTGTCATCGTCGTCGTCGTCGGACTCGCGAACGTCAACGGGCAGCGAGCTGGTTGCGAGTCCGGTCCGACCTGGGGGAGAAGTGTGATGTCTACTCCTCGACTTTCCCAAAGCCAGAGGACTCTGCTGCTGCTGCTGGGTTTGCTTAGCTGCACCGTGCTGAGGTCGAGTGTACCTGTCGAGAGGCGTGGAGGGAGTGATGGGACCCAACGACGACGGACCCAGACGGGCGGACGCTCCCGTCGAGGGGGTCGCGCCGTAGTCCAGCCCGGGCGTGGACGCGAGATCGTCAGGGTTCTGAAGCAAGGAGTAAGAGAAGAAGAGGGTGATCAGTCAGATTGAGCTGGGGTGGATCAAGCGAAGAGATGGGAGAGTCAAAAGTGAGAGGAGGGGAAGGGGGGGCGAGAGAGCCAATCGATCGGCCCCAAAACATCGTCCGCCCACAACAACACCTCGCACAACGGACAAAAAAAGGGAGAAAGGAAGCAGAGATAAGGAAAGAGACTGACGGTGTTTTCGCTATCTTCCTCGTCTTCGTCCTCGTCGTTGGCGGACGATTGCTCGCTGACGGTCCTCCTGCGGACCTTCATAGCGGGCGTGGCGAAGCCGGTCGTGCTCCTCACTCGAGGCCTCCACGAACCCGACCCGTGAGCAGGGTGCATAGTCAACGTGCGAGAAGGGTTGGCGGAGGGAGCAGCAGGGGTGGAGGAAGGGTTGGGGGACGCGTTGAGGGAGGACGCGTTGTTGGAGGGGGCGCGAGCGGGTGTCGAGGGGGGAGCCATGGCGGGAGTGAGCTGGAGAAGGAGGTGACTGCGCGGGCGTGTGATGGGGAAAGAAGAGGGAGAGGGAGAAGAGAGAAGAGAGGAAGAAGTGTGTTGTGTACTGAAAACAGAGGAAAGCAGAGAAGAAGGGAGAAAAGGGTTGCCTTGCCGAATGGAGAGGAGGGAGTTGATGGGTTGGAAAGTCAACGGGGGAGGCGTGTGAAACGCAGAGAACGTGAAGACAACGAAATCACACACGCCCCCCGACTTCAACTTGCACCTGCACTTTTCTTTTGTACTCATCCACACCCAGTACACTCCAAGATCATTACAGCAGAGGGCAATACAAGAAGATCGGTGTTACAAGAAGGCAGGCAGTCTGTTCTCGATCGGTTCAATCTTCCTGCCAACTGACCTCGCCCCGATTCCACCGCTCAGACCACAATGCCCGCTTGTGGAACACCTTGCGAGCAGCCTTGAAGTCCCGGACGAACTCCTCGAGTTGGCGAGCTTGCATCTGCCAGGCGGCCAAACAGGGAGGGAGGGTTAGTTTCGTGTTCTTGGGCGCTCCAAAAAAGCGCTTGGGGGGGATTGGGGGGAAGGGGAAGGGGAGGGACGTACGCTCTTATCCTGCGAAGCCGCACTCGGGTCGGAAGGCGAAAACGACGGCGTATCCGACCGAGAGCCCTCGACGTACGCCGAAGCGAGCGCCTCGGACACGTCGTCTTGCTGACCCATCGCATGTCGAAGTCGAAGCGAGAGGAATCCGGCCGAGTACCGCTATTATGCCCCATCCCGTCAAAAGCCACCCCAGAACGACCCCTGTCAGATCTCAATCCAAGACGCGAGCTCCCGCTGAGAAAGGGGCGACGAGACGGCCGAGAGGTGGATGGAAGGAGGGGCACGGACCTGGTACGCAGCCGCTTGGAGCTTGTCAATCTCACTCCATCTCGCCTTCAACTCGTGCGCCTCCGTAAACGCAGCCATTGTCTCCGACCGCACTTGCTCCAGATCAGGCCTCAGAGCCGTGTTCCTTTCTATGCACCGATCCCAGCACGAACACAGCACGAACGCAAAGAAGGCGATTGAGAGGGTCAGCTTTCGAGATGGGTCGGAGGGGTCGAGAGATTCAGCAGGAGGGGAACCTACCTGCTAGAGATTCATTCTCCCTCTCGAGCAACTCGACTTGCTTCATGGCCTCTTCCACCTGAGGTAGCGTATTCACGAACGCAGCTTGGTAGGTCTCGTCCGTCAGCAGATCTTGGAGGTCATCCCGCCTGTCGAGAGACAGGCAGTCCCGAACGCGCGCGGGGGTCAGCTCGAGAGCGTCCGACGAGCTGAGCGCGAAGGGTGTGTAGACGTACGAGAGTGCCTGGGCTTGAGGAAAGTGCTGCAAGAGTGGGCTTTGGGCTGAGGATGAGGTCGAGGGGACCTGGTGAGGGCTAAACATGATGGCGGTCGAGCGAAGAGTCCGACAACCCTGACACCGACCCCCTACCTCTCGACGCCAGACATGTCCAACCTCGTCAGTCGCACCTTGCTTGCTCTTGCCCTCGCTCTCTCTCTGACACTGACTCGCTTCTATCCTATTTGGTCTCGCTGCAGTACATCTATGAGCCGGCGACGAACGGCAAGGTCGTGATCCACACGACGATGGGCGACATTGAGGTCCGTTCTGGAATCTCTGAACCCATCCCTCCTGGCTCGCCTTTGCTGATGGCCGCTCGCCTTCGTTACAGATCGAGCTGTGGTCCAAGGAGGCTCCAAAGGCATGTCGAAACTTCCTGGCGTGCGTTGGCTTGCCTCATCGTCTGTCTCGAGCTCTCTGAGGACGATGTTGAGCTAACCTCGCTCGTGCTCTGTTCGCTGCTCCTCTCTTCTTCAGACTCATCATGTCCGTCCTTCCTCTCCTTTTGCTCTAGTAAGCACTCAGGCTGACGTGGTGGGACGGATGACAGGGAGGGATACTATGACAACTGCATCTGTACGGCCCCTCGCCTCTCCTACCTCCAAGCTCCGAAGTCTTGCTGACAGGCACGACTTGCTCTCTCGTGCGTGTAGTCCACCGGATCGTCAAGAATTTTATCATCCAAACTGGAGATCCGTCAGGAACGGGCCTTGGTGGCCAGTCTTTCTACGGCGGTGCGTTCTCCGACCTTGCCTTCCCTCGCCCGTTCCCTCCATGATTGACACACAGAATTTCCCTGCACACGTCCTCTTCTTCTTTGCGCAAACAGATCCGTTCGAAGACGAACCCCATCAGCGACTCAAGTTCAGCCGTCGAGGTCTGGTAGGCATGGCCAACGACAACATGCGAAACTCCAACCGGTCCCAATTCTTCATCACCCTCGACCGAACCGACGAGCTACAGAACAAACACACCATCTTTGGCAAAATCGCGGCGGATGGTAATACGATCTTCAACGTGATTAAGATTGGAGAGACTGAGGTTGGGGAAGATGAACGGCCGGTTTATCCCCCTAAGATTCGGTCGGTGGAGATCCTCGATAACCCTTTCGACGATATCGTGCCGAGGATCACGGCGGCCGAACGCAAGGCTCAGGAGGTCAGGAGGAGGGAGGCCGCAAAGGAGCAGAAGGAGAGGGAGGAGAGGAAGAAGATCAAGAAGAGGAACACGAAGGTGTTGAGCTTCGGAGACGAGGCGGACGAGGAGGATGCCGAGGCTGCAAAGGAGAAGAAAAGTTTGGTCAGACCTGACAGTACGTCTCCCTTCCCCTAAATTTTCCTCTGCCCTTTCAATGGTCGGGGACGATCATTGACTCAGTTGCTCTCCTCTCGCTTGCGCGATTCTCAGTGGACGCCAGCGCACCCGAGTCGATAGCCTCGTTCGAGAACCTGCCCCAGCCACCGGTCGCTTCGTCCAGCAAGCCCAAGCCTGCCAAGGTCGAGCGCAACGACGGCGAGGATGAAGACGAGTACAACCTGGCCAAGGTGCGCAAGCAGAAGTCCGAAGCGAACGACGCTCAGGGGTGAGTTCTTTCCGCGTCAGCTCATCCGTCACTTTTGCGTCGTTCGAAGTCTGATCGTTTGCCGATCTGCCCGTCCTCATCTCGCAGGTCGAATCGACAAAAGGAGATCGAAAAGATGGAGGCCAACCTGCGCAAGCTCTCTCGCCGTCGGTCAGGTTCTCCAGACTCGGACGACGAAAAGGACGCCAAACGACGCAAGGGTCCCTCCGTCCTCGAGGCCGAGCTCGCTTCGTACACGCGCGGTCGAAAGTCCAAGGGCAAGGGAAAGTTGAACGACGACGACGACGTTATGGCTGCGCTTGGACTCTTTACCAAGAAGATGTCAAGTGCGCCTAAGGAGAAGGCGACAAAGTTTGAGGGCGACAGTGCGGATGCACCTCGAGAAGAGGAGGAGCAGAGTGGAGAAGGACTGGATGTGGATGATGATCTGGGTTGGATGGGGCACAAGTTGGTCGAAGTGCGGACGGGTAAGGACGCAGAGGTATCAAGGAGAGCAGAGGCGGACTACGAGGTGGGTCCCGTCCTTCCGCCCTTCACATTCTCGCTTCTCGATCTCATACTGATCAAGCCTGGAATCTTTTCGTTTTCTACCCCAGGTCATCGACACTCGCACGACCAAGGGCCGCGGACATCTCGAGCCCGGCAGAGGGGGCGGCGGCGTCCACCGAGGTCCTCCTGGACGAAAGGACGACCGACGAGACGACCGACAGGGAAACCATCCTCGATCGCGCCCTGGATACGCTGTGGGGCGGGGCAGGGAGGGGCGAGGAGGGGGTTCGGGAGGAGGAGGTAGGGATGGGGGAGGGGACAGGCGACGCTGGGATTGAAGGCGATAAGCATGCGCCATAGCCTCTTCCCTCTCGCAGGCCTGAAGACGTGCCGCTTCCGAGATCGTTCATCTTCTATTAGCAATGCAAAAGTGCGACCGCGTTTTTTCTTTGGCGAGTGGGTCAAGTGGAGTTGAGTCTTAGGGTCCATGACGTGAACCCAGACTTCAAAAAGGTCGACGACGCTGCCGCTCCTCCTTTCCTGATCATCAACTCCCATCTCATCCCAACTCACCCTCATCTTTCCTCTACCTCACCCACTCTTCAGCCATGTCTCCTTCCTCCAACCAGGGCTCCGCCAACCAGAACATGTGCGTCCATCCTCTCGCAACGGCCAGTGGTGCTGCTGCGCCTCTCCTCGTCCCATCTCGACGAGCTGACACTTCTCCCTATTGAATTTGCCACCGCTCAAGGTACGGCGGCAACCTCAACGCCTTCGACAGCAAGGTTAACACCAACGTTCCTGCAGGAACGGCAGGTATCAAACCCGAGAGCAACCCGAGCTACTCCACCGGTCCCTCTAGCGCCCAGTACGCTTCCTCTCCCCTCTTGTATGAAGCCCATCACATCCTCCGAGACTGACTTTGAATCTTCGTATGCAGCGTGACTGAGGGTGCGCCTGTCAACTCTTCCGATGTGGACGTTTCGATCGGAGACAAGGGCAGCGAAGGCTACACTGTGCGTCTCCCCCCCCCCCCCCTCTCCCTCTGCACGCCTCCCTCCGCCCTCGACCTCGGACCTTCAAAATATTGACCCTCGAACCTCTTCGTCACTGATAGTACTCGTCCAACAAGGAGCAGACTGCCGGACAATCGCACTCTGACGACCGATCCGCAGGCAAGTCAGAATACTCTGCCGTCGGTGCGTCCCAAACCCCCACACTCCTTTCTGTCTACCGTGTAGCCAAATTAACCAAGTCTTCGTCGTCGCTCTCCTTTGCAGACAAGGTCCTCAACAAGATCCCTGGAGTTCACCCTGCCGGAGGCATGTAAACCTCGCTTGCCTGCCATCCCTGCTTTCATAATCTGTAGCTCTTAAACGTCTCCCGATGTATCTCAAGGCACATTTCCAAGATGCTACTGTCCCATGAATCCTTAAAGCAAGAGCGGCAAACGCGAATCGAAGGGCATTTAAGACGAACCACCTCTCTCAGGCAGCATCTCAACCAAAGTCCTCAACAATCCCCCAATCTCGCGCTGCTCATCTCCCCTCTCCAGACCATGCTCGACATCCTCCAAAGCCTCCTCTACAATTACCCTCGCTCCCAATTCCCTCAGCGCAACGACGACGATCGAGTCGTTCTTGAGCTGGTCGACGACCGAAAGAAGGATGACGGCTGCCCGATGGGCCAATCCCGGTAAAGCAGGAGTGGAGGGACTTGTTTGGCTCAGAGTCGAGGGTGTATCGTCCTCCTCCTCGATGTGAGTGGTAGGCAACATCAACTCCAAAATCGTCTCTAGCGGTCTTTTAGGTCCGCCCTCTCTCGCAAGCAAGAGTCTGCATGCAACGGGGGAGGAAACGACTGTCGCGATCGCCCCCGATGCGGCCAACTGCGTAGGGACGTCCGACACCGTCGTCAACGCCAGCAGGACGTGCAACTTCTTTGCCGTCGGGTTCTTTGGCGAGATGTTGGGTGGCGGGTCGGAAGGAGAGGAAGGTTCGCCCGACCAAGCGAGAAAGACCCGTTCGGATGCCAGTAGGTTGCAGAGCAGTTCTGTCGCTGCTCGTCTTACCATCACGTTTTCGTCGAGCATCAACCCCTCCATCTGACTGACGATCGCACCCGATTGGAAGGTTGCAATTCGGTCCGCGAGAGAGGGAGCGACGGAAGCGAGGTTGGTGAGAGCCATGAGGGACTCGAATTGTTGCAGCAGCGAGGCCGATTCGTGCGTGAGCAGGACGCAGAGAGGTCGGATAGCGTCTGTTGCGGTGGAAGCTGCTGCGGGACCGAAGATGGTGAAGGGGGACGAGGTGATGAGGAGCTTTGCGAACGCTTGGATGGTTGGGAGAGCGCCTTCTATCGGTGGTGGGGGGGTTGTCGACGAGGTGGCCAGGAGAGAAGAGCAGAGGTGGAGAAGCGCTTTCGCACCGCCGGACTGGATGATGGTAGACCGATGAGCTTGGTCGGTCACGAGCGAGAGGTACGCCTTCCCAACGACCTCCTTCACGACCCGACTGTCGCTCCGTCCAAGCGAGAAGAGCACGGTCGCAACGTTCGCTTCGAGCAGACGCTTGACCCGTCTAGCTACGAGTCGGTCGTCCTCGAACGGATCATCCGCCGGGGGAGAGTTTGACTGTTTGGCCAGGGTCATCCTTCGCAGTCTGTCAATTTGAGCCTGCTCGGCGTTCAGGACAGGCTTGTAGGCGATGACGTTGGAGATGATGGTCGCGATGCCGTACTGAAGTGACGAGAGCGTAGCCGTTTTCGGGACGTCGGGTTGTTCGACCTTAACTGGATCGTTGAAGGCTCGTGCTCGAGGAAGAGGGGGGACGAGTGCAAACAGCTTGACGAGAAACGGCTTGCTGGCAGAGAGAACCTCTTTGATTTTGGATCGGTAGGACGTCAAGGCGAGCCCTTCGATGGCGTCCATTACGGCTTTCGGGGGGGGGTCGGACGATTTGACGTTGGATGACTCGATGAGGGTCTTGAGGACGACGGCTAGTCGCTCGTCGCTTTTGCCGAGAAGAGTTTCTTCTTCTCCAGCAGCTGGATCACCCGCCCCGTCCGCCGACGAAGTCGGGTCGACCTGACCTCTCGAGAGCTTGGCAAGCGCGACGCTCGACGTCGCTCGGACGTTTGCGTCCAGCGCGGTCGAGGAAGAGTGGCTGGCGAGAGTGGTTTTCCAGTCGAACCCCGACGAGAGGAGAGCCGTGCGACCCTCTGCGCTGTTGCAGATCTGGGAGACGAGGTCTACGAGGGTGATAGCAACGGGGAGGGAGGTTGACTGGGTCGGTGGGAAGAGGTCGACCAGGTCGAAAAGGGTTTCTTGGAAGCCTGGTCGGTGGAGGATCGCAAGCGCAGCAGAGGGGACCGTTTGGAAGAGGGCGGCGAGGAAACCCAAGGCCTGTTCGGTCGATCGGGATTCGGTTGACACAAGGATGTCTTCGAGGTGAGGGGCGAAGGTGGAGGAGAGGGTAGAGACGACTGCTGGTGGGCCGGACTGGGAGAGTTGGGCCAGGACGAGAAACGCGAGCGAGCGAGAGCGGGGTTGTGTGTCGGGTGCGAACGAGGCCAGGAGGAGGGAGACTTCCTCCTGGGCGAGAGAGGAGCGACCGGAGATGGATCTGAGCAGCTCGGATAGACCTTCCTCGGTCGGAGTCGGCAGGGTGCTGGACGAGACGAGACGTGGGCTGACTGCTGCTGCTGCTGGGCTGAGGAGAGCGGAGTCCAGGGGCGCTAGCGTCAGTCAAAGGGGTCGACTGGAGCCAAAGGCAGCGGAGCAACAAGTCGGAATGAAGGACGGACTTGTCGTCTGGAATCTCTTCTATCGTCGGCATTGTCGTGTTGCAGGGCAGAAATAGAGGCTGGTGTGTGAGGCAAAGAGAGATGGGTGGACAGCAGTCTGCGCGTCGGGACGGAATGTCGGTTGCTTCCGAATACTCTTCTTTTTCTGCCTCCGATTGAAGAGAAGAAACGGTTTACGCAGCAGCCCGCCTTCTCTCGTCGACTACGCCCTCCCTTCGTATCGTCCTGCAGCTCTCTACCGCTCAAGGGCAGACCCATCCACCATGGACACGCCCGCCCAGCACAACCAGCTACAACACCCACACCCTCACCCCCACCTGCCCCAGCCAGCCCAACCCTACCCGCACGCCCTCTCGGGCAGGTCCAGCCCCTACCTGCACCTCCTCCCTCACCAGCTCAACCCGCCTACCCACTCCCAGCACCTCGGCACACCCGCCCAGACGTACGCCCACGCGGCTGGACAGCAGTCGTCATCGGGTCCGCTCCACATCCGGACCCACCACTCTGCCAACGCGGGCTTTGCGCTCGGCGCAGGCATGGCTGGCCTCAGTCCCATTACACCCACCGTTTCGAGCGAGCGTTCGAGAGGCGACGAGTGGCCCGGCGCGGACCAGCCGACCGAGCCTGCGTCGGTGAGGGACGAGGTGGATGGCCACGAGCCCGACCAGCCGTCGTCGGTCGTGCTGGAGGACGAGGTCGCAGCTGCTGCTGCCCTGGCGGGCGGCGAGGCGACGACGAACGCGGGAGGAGGCGCAAACGACCTAAACCTCGAAACCTCGACCGTCGGAACGTCCGTCCAGCCCACCCCGACCTGGCCTGGTCCTTCCAGCGGCAGAGTATCGAGACAGTCATCGTATGTCTCCTCCCTGCCTCCTCTAATCTTTTTTTTCTTGCTTTGGGAGGGGTGTCGCTAACGATTCTGCTCTTCTTTTGCTTCGTTCGCGCAGCGTCGGATTGGATGCCCAGCAGCAGACGACCGCCGCCTTGAACCCCCCTCCCCAGTACTACGGGCAACACCACCCCTCCCAACTTCAGTACATGTACTACGCCCCTTCCATGCCCGGTGCAGGCGGTTACGCGTCGCACCCTCTCGCGTCCCAGTCGGTCTACTCTGGACAGCACTACGGTCAGACGCAGCAGCAGCAAGCCTACGCGCTCGAGGCCGCCTCCCGACAGGCCCAAGTCGCTCAACAACACCACCAGCAAGCCCAGCAGGCGCAGCACCAGCAGCATCAGGTCGCCAACGTTGCCGGTCCGAATAACTCACACGCCAACTCGCCCAACACGCCCCATGGTGCCGCCCTCAACGCGGTCGCCAACGCCGCTCCTGTTCCTTCTACGGGTTCGGCAGGAGGCTACTACATGCCCTACCCTTACGGAGCCTCTCACGCTCAACTAGGTCAGCAACAGCCGATGTACCACTACGTACCTGGCTACCCAGCAGGTTACCCTCAATCGATCTACCGTCCGCCTTACTCCCACGCGGCGTCGTCCCTCGGACAAGGCCTTAACAGTCTGACGTCGGCTTCCGAGCAGCTTAGCGCTCAGGACGAAGCTGGCCCGTCGAACTACCACTCTGGCGACGGAGGGGATGGCCGAGCGGCGTCCGATGCGGGTGGGTCGGAGTACTCGTCGATTCTTGGTGCGGCCGAGCACGAACACGAGCACGAACCGGAACCCAAACCGGTCGCTGCTGCTCCCGCTCGATCATCCGGCGGCGGCGGAGGGGGAGGGGGAAGGAAGGGTAAACGTAAGGCTATCGTTCAACCTGAACCGATCGACGAGGAGGCCTACGACGAGCCCCTCGCTCCCCTGCCGACTAAGAAGGAGATGGCCGAGACGAAGGCTGCTAAGAAGCCTAGGCCGAAGAGGAAGAGACCTCCTGGTAGCCAGGCTGGTAAGGAGAAAAAGCATAAGTGCGCGACGTGCGGTGCTGCGTTTGCGAGGGCTTACAACCTCAAGGTCGGTTGCCTCTCCTTCTTTCCCTTTCTCTTCGTCTCTGAACAACCTTGGCCAGGGACTGACCTTCCGATCTTTTTCTCCAATGGTTCAGACTCACGAGGAAACGCATTTGAGCAACCCGCCCAAGCCGTACGTGTGCGACCACGACTCGTGCAGCCACAAGTCCTTCTCTCGCTCGCACGACTTGATCCGACACCGCGGGTCGGTCCACAACGAGGGTCCTGCCGCTGGCAAGCCGCCCCAGAAGAAGACGAGGCCTCCGAAGAAAAGGAAGACAGGAGGGGCGAACGGACGACATTCCGTCTACCACCTGCAGCACGACGAGGACGACGAGGGGTTGTATGACCCTGAGCACGAGCTTGAACTGGCTGCGCAGTCGCTGGAGGGTCATGAGCTCGAGATGGACCCGGACCAGGCGGGTGAGGATGGCCTGATGGACGGAGGCCATGAGATTGGGCACCATGGCGAGCATGGAGAGGAGATCATCGACGAGATGGCCAACTACGATCCTGGCCTTATCGAACCGGCGCTTTACCACGAGGGGGACGACCAGCAGCAGCAACAAGGTCAGGCGCACGAGCAGGTCGACGAGGACGGTTCGACGACGGGGACGATCAACCCTTCCGACTTCACCCTCGGAGGAGCAGGAGGAGGAGGAGCCAAGTCGAGTCCCGCAAGGAGGACGACTACCAACGGTCGACCGTCCGCTACGCCCTCCGCCCTGCTCAAGCGCGCGCATGCGAGCGGCCTGTCGAACTCGAACGGGTACCACGACGATGCCGGTTCTGGGTTTGGCGAGCGCGCGACGAGGAGGTCGAGGAGGGCCGCGGCGGAGAGTGCGGAGGGAAAGTTTGCCGAGGCTGAGGAAGACGAGGAGGAGGAGGAGGAGGAGGGGGAGGGGGAGGGGTATGAAGGTCAGGGAGTGGAAGGGGAGGCTTAAATCTCTAAGGCCCGCCTACTCTATCTTCTCTCTCTTCCTCTCTTACCAGTTCTAAAAAAGGGGGCGTAGTCCTTGAGTTATCGATGAACCCCCTGTTGTACCCCTCCAAATCATCTCGACCCTGAGTTCGAGGGAAAGTGGCGAAGCAGTGGCCAGGGCCCGTACGCGTCGCAATGAGATCGTCAAAGAGATAGTTCGCGTTCTCCGCCTTGCTGAACCTTCGTCCGTCCTCGATCTTCGTCCCTTCGTCGACCACTCAACTCAACTCAGTCAGCAGCTGGATCTTCGCGATCCGTCGTCTGTCCCTGCCCTCGCCTGAAATGTCGTCTACGCCTAGCTCGCTTCAGACGACCCGTCTCCTCTCCGGTCGCCCAGCCGAGGTCCAGGACTCCGCCCTCATCAACCTGACATCACGTCTTCCCCGACATGTCGACCAGCTTAGCGGCTTCAAAAACCTCGGACAAAGAAGCTCAAGCTGGATCCGGATCACAAGCAGCCGATGACGCTGGCCGAGCAGAGTGGGCTGCGTCTGAAGGAGCTTAAAGACGTGCGTCCCAGCCCCTTGACTTTGGAGATCGCGTTCGACGCCCTGACGATCTCCTTTTCTTCCCCTTCTTTAGCTCTTGCAGATCGGTCCTGAACATACTAGAGGAGAAGAGGAGTGCTTCATTTGCGAGGTCGAGGGGGACAAGGAAGAGCCTTTGATAGGATGTTACACCTGCGGCCGGAACGGTTCGTCCCCCTCTCCCTTCTTTCCCTCGTCCCCGTGTGAAAGCGGTTAAGGTAGACTCTTTCTGGAAACACTTTCGGACGTTGACAGTACATTTGTCGTGCTTGAAGATGAGAGATGATTTGGCCATTCCAGCTCATAAGGAGGGTTGGCAGTGCGACAACTGCAAGGTCTGCTTCATCTGCAAGGCTCAACGACGAATCTGTAAGTCCCCTCCCTCCATTTATCCTTGCCTGAGATTCGGAACTGACTGTTGAATCCGCTTTGCCTCATTCTTGCTTTCAGATCAACCGCTGCGTTTGCTGTGACCGGATCTGACAAGCTGGAAAGTGCGAAGAGGTGGGCCACTGTTTCCAAGTCAAGAGTCCGAACGTGTGTTCAGATCAGCTGTCATTCCATTCTAGCAGATTGTCTCACATATGACGGCCTGTAAGCCTGGTGCGTCTCTTCGGCAGCTACGGTGGCGATGGTGTAGGCCGCTGACCGTCCACTGCTTTCTCCTCGGTCGGTCCCACCTGCCTTCTGTGCCACCCCTAGTAGAGATCGCAGATTGGTCACGGTCCTCAAAACGTGGTTCTAGAGCAGCGCCTTGCCGGAGAGGAAACCCAGGCGCAACGTCCTAAGGTCAGTCTCGTTCAGCTTTGGATGTGAATGATAGGCAGAGTATTAGGTGCTGATTTTGGTACGCACCTTTGCCGTCCGTTCTCGACTTTCAAGCATCTCGCTCGTCCCTCCTTGGGAGCTCCAGCGGATGATCATCCTTGAGGTCGGCGCTCTCTCTCCCGCACCCTACGACGCCGACAACATCGACTTGCTCTTCGAACGACAAATCGCGCTCACTCATCTCTGCCTCGTCAACAAGGACTGGCTCTCCGTCGCACAACCCCTTCTTCACGACATGCCCATCCTGCACTCCAACATGGAGATCCCCAAGAACGTCACCTTAGAGGAACTGGAGGCCTTGCCCACACGTGCCCCTCTTCTGCCTTTGGTTCCTCAGCAGGAGGTTTCCTTCGCTCATCAACCGTCCTGAAGCCGCCATCGACTTCCACTTCCTCTCCGCCCGTACGGACGGGTATTGGTACCCACCCATTCTTCGGCACTCTGGCGTCTCATTGGCCGACAAGAGGAGGGCCTTCACTCCGTTCGGATGTCCTACTTCGAGCATTGGCGGCCCCGGTTACTCTCGCTATCCATCCCCCTTCGAAGTCTCACCTTCAGTGGACGTTGTCTCGAAACTGTCGGACATCTTCAGTCTCTTGCTCTGGTTCGACGTCAAGAATTTGGAGAAGGTCTGTTTGTTGGGCGTGAAGGGCTGGGCCACAACCCTTCGCAGCCTTTTTACCGGACTTCGCGAAATTCAGTCGAAGTCGCTCAAAGATCTGCGGATCCACGCCTCACCGCCAACCCTCTTCGACGACCGCTTCCCCTACGACGCACTTGAGGTCGCCTGGGAGGGATGAAAGAAGAGGAGAAGCAAGAAGGGCCAGAAGGGTCAACGTCCTTGAGAGTTGCACGATCAGCATGCCTTTCCTTCTTTTTCGTTTCGTTCTCATTTGATCGTGCGTCGTCATGGAGCTTCCTCTGCCGGTCCTCCAGGACGAAGTCTCCGCAAGTGAACGCCGCCTTCCTTCAAGATCCGCGCGCTCTCCTCGTCCATCGCGTACGCCAGGTTGTAGACGACCTCTTTGACACCACTCTGGACCTGTGAGAACACAAGCAAGCGAGCATAGGGCGCGCGCGTCAGTCTTTTGGTTGTAGGAGGAAGAGGGAGGAAGAGGGAGGACGAGAGGGGGACGTACGATCTTGATGGCGCAGTTCAGGCAGGGACATCTACCGTCCGACATGAGAGAGACAAATGTCAGCAGGCCGCAGAGAGCGATAAGAGCTATGAGCTTGGTACGGACGTGTTGCAGTAGAGGATCGAGTCGACTCCGATGCGCTCCCTCCCAGCCTCGAGAAGCGCGTTCTCCTCCGCGTGCAGGCAAAGGCACATGTTGACTGGAGAGGCAAGCAGGCAAGCGAACATCATCAGCCGTCTAGAACTTTCCTCTTAGATGAGCATCGTTCACGCTAGAAAGACTCACGACCTCCTCCTCCGACGGTGCCAGAGTTGCACCGCGCGCAGCCTCCCTCGTTGCAGTTCTGCATCCCTCGAGGCGTGCCGTTGTAGCCCGTCGAGACGATCCGGTTGCTCTTGACGAGGAGAGCACCTACGCGACGCTTCATGCAGTTGCTTCGAAGACTGGCGAGACTGGCGAGGGTCTGCGATGGCAGGGAGAGGGAGTCGTCAGTCGGTGGGATCGTGCGCGTGCAGAAGGGCGAGAGACGAACCATGAAGTACCGGTCCCAGCCTGGTCGAAGCCTCTCAGGATCGTCCAGCTTGATCCTGTCGAGATGGACATGAAGCGCTTCGAGCGTGTCATAATTGTTGACGACGGACAGACCGACGTAGGAAGTGAGATCGTTGATGGGCGAAGGTCCAGGAGTGTTGGGAGCGACGCCGTTAGCCAGTGGTGCCGACGTCGGAGGTCGAACGCCGTACAGACTCTCGTCCGACTGAAGCGCAAACTGGGCGAGGTCGTCCGCGGCGCCTTCGGGACGTTGCACGAGAGTAGATCGCCTGGAGGGGGTGAGAGGTGCCCGCAGTGTCAGCCGCAAGTCCGACCAGAGGACGTTTTGAAAAGTTCTTTCTGACCTGCGGTATCGGACCATCAAACCTGCGTCCACTCGAACGAGGAGGAAGCTGGGGCGTTTGCTGAACTCGTCCAGGTCGAGCAGCGGCAGTGGGTCCGTCAGGACGAGGTGAGAGCGCCAGTTCTGCGTTGCGTACAGCAGAAGATCGGCCGGGTCCTTTAATGTGAGCACGGGAAGCCCTCCCGGTTGCGGAGGTAGTCGGTCCTGCAGACAGTCACGTCGAGGTGTCAGCCTTGGGTATGGGAGAGCAAGGGCAGCGTCCTGGGCGGAGGTACGTACGGAGCTCAGGGAGACGCGTTGGAAGGCGCGTTCGGCGCAGAGCCAGCTGGCGATCTCCTTCTTGCCCGAGCACGGCAGTCCGACGAGCGAGATCAGCATGATGCTTTACCAAGGATCCTAGGGCAGAGCTGTGCAGCGAGGGGCGCGATCCACAGGTTAGGTTCGGAGGGAAGGTGTGGTCGACGGTGCGACGGACTTGACGCTGCCCTCCGACGTTGACCTCAGCCAAAGCACCCCCCTCAAACCGACCCATCGCCCAGCCTTGACCGACAGCAAACGCAGGCTCTACGAATCAGACAGACGGCCTTCTTCGTCTCCAGGTCGAACCAGCTTTCGCATCCTTTCCTTCGGTCTTCAATTGGCGATCTGCTGAGCGGACCCTCACACCTTCCTCCCACCCATCCTCACGATGGCTTCGACCCTTACACTTGAGTCAGTCTTCTCTCGTTCCAGCTGCTTCAGACTGGTGCCTTCGCTGACCTGCTACCCATCCGTCAGCTCTCCGGCTCTTCTCACGCTCGTTCTCGACCTGTCGCCTCTCGCATGGCATGACGCTTCCTCAACGACCTCGCCAGAGGTCCCATCCGAGAACCTCACACTCAAGGCCATGCTGGTCCAGGTTCTCATCTTCATGAACGCTCATTTGGCAGCAACGGCTGGAAATCGGCTGGCTGTATGGGGTGTCAAGGGTCGAAAGAGGTCCGTCTCCTCTCCTGCCCTGGCCTCGTCCGAAGATCGTGGCTAAGATCCGCCCCTTCACATCCACAGTGCGCTTCTCTACTCCTCTTCGGAGCCTCCAGAACGGGACAGCAAGCCGGATCCGAACACGTATGAGCCCTTTCGCGTGGTAGGAGACGCTGTTGGGAGGAGGGTGGAGGCGTTCATGACTGAGGAGGAGGAAGTGCGACTGAGCGCTGCAGGTCCGTCATTCCCTACGCTTCCCCTTCTCGAGTGAGCGCTTAAGATACATGTGCATTGCACTTACAGAGTCAACATCTCTCGTCACGGCTCTGGCCAAGGCGTTGTGTTGTCAGTAGCGCCCGCTGTCCTCGTTTGCGCGACCGCTGTACTCATCACTCTTCGCTTTCTCTCGACAGACATAAACCGCTTGACCCAAACCAACGCAAACCACTCGTCCGTCGCCCACGCAGTCTCATCGACAGGAGCTTCCGGCCAAGGCTCCTCGGCTTCGAGCAAATCCAACATGAACGCGCGCATCCTCATCATTTCGGCCGGAGAGGAACAGAGCGAGGGCTACGTCAGTCTGATGAATTGCATCTTCTCCGCTCAGAAGTCGGTACGTCTGCGCCTCACGCCTCAGTCCTTGTGGTCTCCTCAGCGCGTAATAACTCTCCCTTTCTCTTTGCAGCGGATCATGATCGACGTCTGCAAGGTGTCGGGGGGCGAGGCCATTTTCCTACAACAGGCCGCTCACCTGACCGGAGGCATCTACCTTCGAGCCCAACACAGCTCAGCCTTGCTGCAGTACCTCCTGGTCCGTTCCAGTCTATCCAATATACTTTTTACGTCGCGCCTCTGTACTGACACTGTGCCCTCTCATCTTTCAGATGACATTCCTTCCTGCGCGACAGATGCGTGAGCTTCTGGTCCTGCCTGCTCAGGAGCGAGTCGACTTTCGCGCTGCCTGCTTCTGCCACAAGAAGATCATCGACGTTGGCTACGTCTGCTCGGTCTGCCTCTCCAGTAAGAGTCTCCTCTCTCCCCTTTCGCCCGCCGATCGGGGCTCGCGCTGACCCTTCCCTTTTCGTCTTCCGACAGTCTTTTGTCGACCCACGCCCGTCTGCTCGACGTGCAAGACAAAGTTTCCGCTCAAGACGCTCCAAGCATTAGGTGCAGGCATGCCGAAGCCACCCGGAGGCGGTCCTCGCAAGTCTCGTCCGGTCAGCCGGATGGCCTCGCCGGCCGTGTCGAGAGTCGCGAGCATGTCTGGAGGGGCTGGTTCGGCCGTCGGCGCCAGTCCGTTGGCGACCAACGAGCCCATCGTGATCGACGACGATTGAATGAGCCTCTCCCATCTATTTTCCTCTCAACGCGACGTCGTCGCAGCAAATGAGTCGCAGGATCGCTCGGGTAACGAAGGAAAGGCTCATTTTTACACGGCAGAAAGTCAAGATCGTACGAAGGGTGAAGCTGGAGATAGAGAGGGGAAAAATAAACTCGGTAGTGGGCCAAGGGGTCATACCTGCGCTGCTAGTCCGTCAAGGTTGGATGAGCAAGGAGGGGCGTGTCAAGGAAGGGATTCCTCGGCGGCGACGGCAACAGGTGCGGCAGGGGCAGGGGCAGCAACAGCAGCCGCGGGAGCAGCCTCGAATGAAGCCAGTCTAGCCTCAACCCAATTGTCCATCTTCTCCTTCTTCTCCTTGCGTCGCACATCGACCTCCTCCTTGGACGGTCCGCTCGCCTGTTTGATGGAGAAGAAGTCCTCGGTGTCGGGCACGAAGAAGAGCTTGTACGAGCCGATGCAGACCTTGAGCTCGATGCCCGACTCGGCGATGAACGCCGACGGAGGGAGGGGAGCGTCGAACGTCTTGACCGTCCGCCGGAGGAAGGGAGGTCGGACGCGGGCAGGAAGACCTTCGGTCGGGTGGTCCTGGTGAAAACGAAACTCGAACCCAGGTCAGCGGACGTGGACAAGGGGTAGCGAGGAAAGGAGGACTGACGAGGATGAAGCTCTGTACGTAGGCCTTCCACTTTTGCTCGGCCGTGATGGCGTCGTCGAGCGTGAGGTCGTCCTTGCCGAGCAACTGGATCAAAAGCGTCTTGGTGTCCTCGACCTGCAGCAACAACAGTGTGAAGGTCAGCAAAGTTGAGGGCAGCTGTCAGAAGGAGGGGAAGGAAGCTTACCCATTCGAGTCTGAACAGGCTCTCGTCGGATCCAACGATGTTCTCGGCGTTCATGCGGTACGAGATCTGCTGTCGAGCGGTCGAGACCTCGGTCGCTCGGTCGGCGCCAAGGAGAGCGAGCAGCTCCTGCGCCTTGCTGTCGCCGAGGATGGTCTGAACCTGAGAAGCGTAGAAAGAAGCAACATGACGACGTCAGCGGATCACGAAGGCAAAGACGTTGTCGGAGCGGGATGAGAGGGGATCGTACCTGCTTGACGATGGCAGCGACGAGCTTGTCGAGCGTAAAGCTGACATAGGCCTTGGTGCCGTACATGTGCCGCATGTTCTCCTCAAAGTTGTACTGGTCGATCTCGTTGTCAAACAGGCTCTCGCACAGATGCATCGTGTGCTCGTAAAAGTGCGAGGCCGGGTTGGCGCCAGAGACGAGCAGGGGCGAAGGTCCGCCGACGTCGTTGAGACCGAGCACTTCGACTAGGGGGTTGATGAGGGTGACAGGGGGGCTGGCGGCAGCCTGCTGCTGGCCGATCTCCTTGAGAGTCGAGATTCGGTTGTAGAGCATCTGCAGTCGGACGATGGAAGCGGGAGTCAGCACCGAGGGTCGGACTCCAAAACAAGAAGGAGACACGGACCTGAAGGAGACGGAAGAGGCAAAAGATCGGCGTGTTGGTGAAGAAGTTTCCCTTCTTGACCGTCCGTCGAACGCCGTCGCCGCCGTACGAGCTCAAGGCAGGCGAAGATGCCCGCGAGTCGTGTCCGTCGACCGCCACCCAGGCCTTCTCTGCCTCCCGCCCGGCAGCAGGTGTCGAGGGACCCGCAGCCGACTCGGTCTCGCTCGCCATCTCGACGTCCTCAACCTCGACGACAGGCCCGTCCTGACCGTTGCTGACACCGTCGACGTCCGCAGCGACAGAGTCCTCCTCGACGGCACCGCCGACGTCCTCGCCGACGCCGACCGAAGGCGAGGAAGCTGACTCGGGTGCGACCGAGCCCGTCTTGACCTTTGGCGGACCTCCCGCGGCCTTGAGGACCTTCCTGCGCAGGTCGCCCGTCGCCTTCTTGCCCTTGCGGGACGCGAGGCCCGACTCGTCGTCGTCGACGCCGCCGAGGTCGCTCATGCCGTCCGTCTCGCTCTCATTGTCGCCGTCGTCGTGGCCGTTGTCGCCCGGCATGGCGAACGCGGCGTCAAACTCAGAGAGCGGATACATGAGGAACGTGGGGACGAGCATCCGGAGGAACGACTCGACCCGCTCGCGGTCCGTCTGCGAGATCCCACCCGGCGCGCGGTCGAGGTACGAAAACACGAGCTTGAGCGAGTCCTGGAGGCAGTCCATGTCGTCCATCTTGAACGCGTACTGATACTTTGGCTTGACGTTGAGCGAGACGTCGTTGACGGCGTCCCTCCGCTGGGCCTGCTCCCGCCGGAGGGCCTCAATCTCGGCGACGAGCGACTTGCTCGTGATGGCCTTCTTGTCGTTGGCCTTGAACGTCACGCCCTGGTGGTCGAGCGACTTGTAGAAGCTCTTCGCATCGACCTCGCGCCAGACCTTGTTCCACTCACGCTGGGCGCGCTTCCACTCCTCGTCCTTCTGCTTGAGCCGGGCGAGGACCACGGGAACAGCGACCGTCGGGTTGTCGTGTAGGGCAGCGATGACCTCGAGCCCAGGGTCTCGACCGTAAATCTTCTTGATGATGCGCTGGTAGATGCTCTTGCTCTGACCACCAAGCCCGGGCTTGAGTCGGAACGTAGACTTCTCCTCGGGCGTCATGACGTTGATCCTCGCTGCGATCGGCTCGAGCAGTGCGATCGTCCGCAGGTTGGCCTCAATGTGGTAGTCGTACTCGTGTCGTTCCTCCTCGGCCCGGTGGAGAGCGTCCTCAAAGATGTTCTTGCGATGGGCGATGAACGGGACGGCGTCCTCGGAAGCGCTGGTCGGGTGCGAGACCCACTCGTCGTTTAGGACGTCCCAGCACATGGGGTCTCGTCCAGAGCAAGACAGGTTGACCTCCTGCAAAGTCCAATCAGAAAGTTTAAACACAAAGTCAGCGCCTGACAGTAAAAAGAGAAGTTGCAAAGAACTCAACGGCCTTGGGAAGCTTGCGGTAGCTGGCACCGTACGACTTGCAGCTGTTGAGGTCCACGCGAGGTCGGTCGACGCTGAGCGTGTTCTCGAGCACGCCGTCCAAACCCGCGCCGGCTCCGAGGATGCCTCCACTGCCGTTGAGACCGTACTGGCCTCCGATGCCCTGCACGCCACCCCTTCCAGCCTGGTCGTCCCCGATCAGGCCCCGGAACTGGTTCCAGATCTCGCCCGACTCGCCAATGAACAGCGACGCGCGCTCGACGAGCCGCTTGGCGTCGATGATGTCCTGGACGAACAGGTTGAGCAGCTTGAGAAACTCGTGGTACGTATCCTTGTGCTCGATGTACTTTTTGACCCGCTCGAAGAAGGCGATCTCGTCGGGGCAGGCCAAGTTGCCGTTGGGGTTCTGGTGCTGGGGCAGGGCGTGCGGGTGGGCCGGGTACTCGTCCGCAGGGGGCGTGGCGTCCTTGTGCGAGTGCTTGAGCTTCTTTGGCTGTGCGAGCGCAGAGAAACCACCAGCCGTCAGTCTTCGACGCACGTACTAAAGAAGGCCAGAAGGATCTGATGAGGGGGACGAACCTTTGAGGATCCCTGCTTGGCAACGTCCTTCTCGTTCCCAAGAGGTCGCTTCTTCTGCTTGTCAGCCGCGGCAGCGTCCTTCTTGTCGGTCCGCTCCTTCTTGTCGCTCCTGGCCTTCTGCTTCTCGCGCGAGCCACTGCCGCTGGCAGCAGCGTTGGAAGCGCCCGCGTCGGGTCCGGGTTGGATGCCGCCCGTCATCTGGCCGATGAGGCCTCCAAACAGGCTGCCCTGGGGAGCGGGCGCGCCGTTGGACGTGTCGGGCAGGAATTGCTTGAACTCGTCGAGCAGGTCCGGGGCGTTCTTGAAGAGGATCGTGACCTGCGCGTAAACCTGCAAAGGGAATGAGCAAAAGGACCGCGGTCAGTAGTTGTAGCTAGGCGACAACGGAGGTGAAGGGGAGGAGACGCACATCTTGGATCGGTCGCTGCTCCTTCTGATACGTCTGGAGGATCTCAAGGAACTGCTTGTACGTCTCGGGATCGTTGGAGAACCGGTTCTTGATCTTGTTGACGTAGTTGATGGCGTGGTTGAACTCGACCTGAGGGGTGGTCCGTCCAGCAGAGGCATCGTGCTGACCGGGGAACGGTCGGGCTCCTCCGGCAGGCTGAGGTTGACCGTGAGGAGGAGCGGCACCGGCGGGTTGCTGACCCTGGTGTCCGGAGGGGGCGGGCGAGGTACCGTGGTGGGGAGGGTGGGCGTAAGGCACGGGAGGCTGAGCACCACCTTGGGGGGCAGCAGCAGAGGCGGGGGGTGCGTTGTTGCCAGCAGGTGCCGAATCCTGTCCAGCTGCCGCCTGGGCGGCGCTGCCTCCAGCAGCAGCAGCAGCGTTGCCGGGGAGGGCAGCGAGTCCGGCCGAAAACTGACCAGCGATCTGAGAGACGGTTCCCGAGGGGGTGATGACGGTGATGAGTCCACGCTCGTCACCCTCGCCTCCGAGACACTCGATGCGGTAGCCAGGCGGCAGGAAGGTGTTGAAGCCTTGGATGAGCGTGGGGTGGCCACGGAAGAGGGAGGAGACGCGGTCGATAACGCCTGGGGTATCGATGCTGCGGGGGGTCAAACGCGAGGCGTCAGCAGTGGTTTACGCAAATGAACAAGAAAATCAGAGACTCACACTTGGCCCTTGAACTCCTTCATGACGTCGAGGAATCGGTTGTAGACATCTGGCTGGTCGTGGAACTGGACCTGGAGAGCGAAGAGGGTGAAGGGGAAGGTCGGTGGTCAGCCGTCCGAGCGCGATCAAACCTCTCTTCCAGGCACGCAGACCAGCCAACCGAACCCATCGCCACTCTCTTGTCCATCGTTTGGAGCATGTGAGCTCGTCACGGGTGGAACTGGAGGGTTGAGCCGCGCGTCTCAGGACGGCCCGCTGGATGACAGGCACCGGCGGACTTTCGGTGGCTGGCGGGCAGAATGGGCCAGGGCAGGAGAAAACAAGCCAACGACGCACCTTGACCTGGTCGAGATACGAGAGCGCGTCGCTGCGAGTTGGACAGAGGAGAGCGAGTCAGCGACCGTGCTAAACGCGTAGATGCGCTGTGCAGCGGGAAGAGAAACCCACCGGACGTTGAGGGGCCGGTAGTTCTGCTGGTTGGCTGCAGCTGCAGCCGCAGCGGCCGTCGAAGCAGCAGCGGCGGCGGCGGCAGGGGGTGCGGTGCCAGCAGGAGCAGCGGCGGCAACGGTGGCAGTCGCAGCAGAAGCAGGACCGCCGGTGGCAGCTGGTGCAGGGGGTGCTGCTGCTGGGGCGGGTGTGCTGTCCTTGTTGGTGGGCGCAGGGACGGGGGCGGCCGACGGCTGGGGTGTCTTGGGCGTGGTCGATCCGGGCAGGGCGGCGGCGAGTGCTGGTGCCAGGGCTGGCTGACCGGTTGGGGGAGGGGGTTGGCTGGGTGAGGCCATGGTGTTGTGTCTGTTGCTGATTCAACGGCCCATGCAGAGAAGAGAGGAGGAAGGAAGGCGAGGACCGGAGTCTCTCGCTGTAGATGGCCTCCCTGTAACTTGCCGTAACTTTCGGAACTCAACTGCGTAACCTTATGCGTACTCCCCCTTTGACCAACTCCACTTGTCCTGACCACGCGCAGACTGCCTTCGCGAACCTTGGCTCTCACTCTCTTCCCTTCGGATCGCACGGCCAACCTACACCTCTGCCCTCGACTGACCATGTCGCTAACCGAATTTGCGCTGACCAGCCTCGCGGTGTTCCTGACGCCGGCCACACCGCATCCCATCGCCTTCGCTTCCGACAGAGCCACCCTTGGGGCTGTCCTCTTCAAGGGGTTGAGCGACGAGCTGCTCTCTCCCATCCTCTCTCTCTCTAGTCCTCTCCCCTCTCGCAACCCACATCTGAACGATGTTCGACCTCCACTCGCTCCTATCGACCGGCCTGCTCTTCCCACTCGCCAGCACTCCAAGCTCCGACCGTCACCCCGCACCGACCGCTCCTCAACCAATCATCTCGACACAGAAGATCAAGTCAGAGGTTAGCGCAAAGGGACTTTTGCTCGACTCCGTCCCTCTGGAACTGGTCCATGGTGCCCATCCCTCCTCCTACGAGATCTCCTCTCGCTGGCTGACGCTGAATCGTGACTTGCTCCCCACCAGACGTCTTCACGCACCTCGACCGCTCGTCCATCGTCTCCTTCTCGCGGTGCAGCAAAGCCGCTCACCGAGCAGCGTTCCCCTTCGTCTGGCAGTCGATCCAGCTCGAGGCCGAGTGTCCGCAGATGCTCGGCAAACTCGACCGCTTGAACCGGCTTCTTCAGGCACACGACGAAGCCGCAAAGGCCGTGCGGTTCGTCGCCGTCACCTTTGGAGGTTCGTCGTATGATACCTCTTGATCTTTTTCTTCTTTTTTCAGAGCTCGACTGACATGCTGCCTCGGGGTTGCCTCTTGTCTCTCAGCGGGAGAGCTGTCGACTGGTCAAGAGTCCCACGCCGTCGGTCGACTCCTGACTCTCCTCCCTGGTCTGCAACACCTTGATCTGCGAGCCGACTCGATGGGTCGCTATCGAGGTCGACTCGATCCGATCTTTGATCAGACTCCAACCTGGACGGCCCCGGCGCTCGACACGGTCGTCCTCAAAGGTCTCATCCACTCTCCTTCGGCCGTTGTCGAGTTTCTTCGACGACACCCATCGATCAAGCGGGCGAGTCTCGGTCTAACGCAGCTGAGTGTCGAAGGACAGCCACGTATGATCGTGGTCGGTCAGGGAGACTGGGCGACGCTCGAACCGGATCAGATCTCGGACGAGAGATGGGACCTCTCCCCTGCTTGCTTCCCAATCTCTGAAGAACCTCTCTTGCCGAACCTTGTCCACCTCACCGCTCCTCTCTTCGTCGCTTCATCTCTCCTCCACCCGGACGAATCGATTTCTTCCATCCAGTCCCTCGACTTGCAGCTCGGCCACTTCCAAAACCTCGCCGCTCGCGAAAAGTCCTTCAGAACTCTTTCGTCCATCCTCTCCCTCACACCCTCGCTCAAAAGCCTTCGTCTGTCAGGCGGGATCTCTCCAACGGACCCTCTCGTCGACCTGCTCGCTTCGGACGCAGAGCAGTTGGAAGTGCTCGATCTGATGGATTCATTCGGGTTTGTCCATCGATTGCCTGGTCCTTGCCTCTCGATCGAACAGAGGTCTCGGTTCCCCAAGCTTCGAGTTGAGTTTTCTTTCCTCTCCTCCTTTTCTTCACCGCTCCTGAAGCGTGTCGAGAGATGAATGACTGACGAACAGTCCTCTCTCTGACTACAAGTACCTCAAACTCCGAGTCTGGGGGTACTTCGCGCTGTCCTACTCTCGCGGCCTTCCCTCCTCGTCCGCCGGCTCCGACTCCTCCATCTCTCTCCGTCCTTCGCCCGAAGGGGTCGAAAGGGTCTCTCTGTCAACCATCACCTGGAGGGTTGACCTGAAAGACGAACAGGGTCAGCGGAGGACGTTATTGGAGGATGTGGAACGTCGTGCTCTGGGTGATGCGAAAGTAGGTGACGTCTTTGGCGAGAAGGAGCGGTTCGTTCTCTGATTTCATGTCTCCTTCTTCTACCTGTTTGCAGCGGACGGTCGAGAGTTTCTGTGAGAGATAGGATAATACATGGATGGCGGGTCGTACAAAGAGCCGTAGACGAGCGCGAGCCCTCACTTCTTGCCCTTCTTGGCCGGTCCGGCCTTGCCCTTCGTTTCAGCCTGGTGCAGAAAGTCCGTCGAAGCGATAACCAGTCAGGATTGCTTGACGAAAAGAGAGGGGAGAAATGCGTCCGCACCTTTCTCTTTGCGCCCGCGGCCGCTCCCTTCGCTCCCTTCGTCGAACTCTCAGACTTGTCCGCCTTGGGCAGGACCTTGAAGAACCCATCCAGCCGGCCTTGCTGCTTAGCGTTGAGCATCTTCTGCAGCTTGGCAGCTCCATTGCGCACTCGCTCCTCGCTAGAAAGCAAGAACAAGGCAACAGGGTCAGCGGAGGACGCATAAGGAAAATGAAGGGGGTGAGGGGAGGCAACGCACTTGAAGCCCTTCTCTCGGACCAAGAACTGCACGAGGCCATCAACATCAGGCAACGTCCACTCGACCTGCGGTTTCAAGGAGCGAGAGGTATGTCAGCGATTTGGGCGAAAAGCGCAAAGCCGTGGATCGAAAGGAGGGTCGACGAACCTCGACGTCCTCTCCCTTGGTGACGTTGGGCTTCAGGAAGAGCTGTCGAGCCTCCTCCCACGGCCAATCGTCAGGAACGACCAGCAATCCCGTCTTCTTCTTGGGCGCAGCTTTCTTCTTGGGCGCCGCCTTCGCCTTGCCCTTACCCTTGGCAGCGGCCGATTTGGAAGGAGCAGCATCGGGCTTCTCGTCCTCGCCTTCGTCCGAGTCGACCTCGAGCTTGAAGTCGTCCGCCTCTCGATCGGTCGCATCCGAGTCGTCGTCGTCCGAGTCGACCACCCTCCTGGCCTTGCCTTTTGAGCGGCTTTTGACGGGCGGGGACGACCCTCCTCCTTCTTCCTTCTCCGGCTCGTCCTCACTAGCCACCGCTTCCGCCTCCTCCTCCTCGCTCTCAATCTCAACCACCTCCTCCTCCTCTTCTTCCGCCTCCTCCTTGACGCTTGCCTGTCGCGCTCGGAGGTGCTTGACGATCGCCCCTAGCGACCCGTGCTCGCGCATGAGCTTGACGGCCATCTTGGGCCCGACGCCCTTGATCGGCTCGACGTAATCGCACCCGAGCAGGATGCAGAGGTCGATGAACTGAGTTTTTCGCCAATAGAGAGAATGAGCAGAGCGGAGAAAAGAGTCAGCGAGAAGATGGTAGACAGGGGAGGAAGAGGAAAGAGGGTGAGGACGAAAGGGACGGACCTGGTCCATGGTGAACTCGAGACCCTCCAAAGCCTTGTCGAGGCTGATCTCCGAGATGGGTGCCTTCTTGGCCTCCGAGAACGTCAGGTGTCGGAGCAGGATCGGTGTGCCGAACGTGAGCGTGTCCATGTCTTCTGATCCGGCAGCGTAGACCTGAAGAAGGACCAGGACCCCGTCTAGTCAACGTCGAGGTGGAATGAAACGGGGTCATCTCGAAGAAACGCACCTTTCCTGCTCGAGCGAGTTCGGCAGCTTGAGCCTCCGCTTCTCCAGGAGCCTGTAAACCAGAAAACGCACGCACTCTAAATCAGAACCGAAATGCATCGAACACCGAGGGAGATGTGAAGACTCACAAGGATGACGGGGATGCCCATCAACTTGAGCAACCTCTGACACTCGGCGTTCTGCTCCTTCGTCACTCGGACTTGACGCCTATTCATCCGGTCGACATCCTCGGCCGTCCCTGTACCGCCCTCGCAAGGTCAGCGTTCCGCACCGCACAGAAATGACAGACAGGAGAAGGTGCAGAGGAACTCACCCGTCTCCTTTGCTTCCTCTTCTCCCTCCTTTGCTTTCTCTCGGGATTCGAACCGCTTCTTGAGCTATTTCCCACCCGTTCGCGAACCATAGCCCGTCTTGTCAGCAACTCGCTCACCCAGGCCACCAAGCAAGAAGAAGAAAGGAGGAAAGGGAAGAGACGTACAACACCACTCTTCAAATCGGGCGGCTTTCCATCAAACACATAGGCAGGCTTGATCCCATGGTCGACCATCCTCAACGTACGGTAGAACGTCCCCATGAGGTGCGAGGTGATCTCGCCTTGCTCGTTCATTAGCATCTCACCGTCTTTCTGTCGGACGGCGATCAGGAACCTGATCAGACGCCAGAGCTCGTGGGTCAGCTGAGAGCGGAAGAGGGAGGGTTTGAGGGAGGGACGGACTGGTAGAGACTGTCGAGCGAGGAGAGGGGGGAGCAGGGTCTGATCAGCTACCGACCCAGCACTGAGCCACCCTTGAGCAAGGGCAAAGAGAACAAGCAAGAGGACGTACGACATGGAAGCGTCGATAGCAACCTTTCGGCCAAACATGGTCTTGATGTCGTGGTCCGTCATGGCCTTGGGGGCTGCGAGGGGATTGGGACGTCCGGTCGAGCAGAGGTCAGCTCGGAGGAGCTCGCGGCCAGACGGAGGGTGAAGAGAGGGGGGGACGTACCCAGATCGGACAGGAGCGCGGTGAGTCCTTTGATACCCATGGCGTCGTACTTGCTTTGGGAGGGAAGAGGGAGGGAGAGAGGGAAGGGGAGGGAGGTTCGATCTGGGGATTTGGATGGAGCGCGTCGCGTCACTCGAGACGCGCCGCATGAACGAGTGGCCAGAGCACTCAAGACTCTGCAACCCGTCTGCTAGCTCGGACGTCGGACGAAAAGTCTGTCTAGGGCAGAGAGACATATAAATGAAAAAAGGAATGACATCGAAACTCGCTCTCTAACGGGGGTGGAATCCCCCCCTCCCTCCCTCCATCCCCTCGTCATTCGACTATCAATCACTTCAAAACCTTCTCAAACGTCTCCCCCTTCACGCTTCTACCAGCCATCGAACTCTTCACATTCGCCGCAAAGAGCTCTCTGTTCGTCCTCAACTCCTTCGCCGCGTCTTCCCAGCGCACATCCCACGCGACCACAACAGGCCATCAGCTACTCGCCCTACGATTTTCAAAAGCAAAGTTGAGGGAAGGAGGGACGTACCCTTGTTAAGAGGATCATCGGCATTAGGTTCAAGGAAGAGGTATTGAAGACCGATCATGATCGCGTTCAGGTTCAGGACCGGCTTCCAGTCCTCCCGCTGCGATTCCACCCATCGAGGTCCATCATCAGTTACACTGGGCGGACGAAGAAGGGTCGGAAAAAAAAGGTTCGGGAAGGAAGACGCACCAGCTAAAGGATCCAGAATGCCCGTCAAATAGAAGTCAAGAGCGTCAGTACATCGATTAGTCGAGTCAAGCGAAGGGGGGAAAGGGCGCACCAAGTTCAAGCACACGGCACCCTCAAGGTCAATGTTTGGGTGATAAATCTACCGTTATCCCACCAGCAACGATGTCAGCACGAGCCACAAAGGAGGAGGGGGGGGAGGCGGAGGAGATCAGACCTTCTGTGTGCACTTAACCTTCGGAGGCTCGTGCGGGTAGTTTTGGTTGATGTTGAACGTGAACTTGAAGTGGCCGTTCTTGTACATACCTAAGGGGCGTCGAACGAAAGTAAAGGAGAGGTTAGGAGATGGGGTGGGGTTTGGAGAGGGTTGCAATTGGGGGTGGTGTCGTCAGGGAGGTCCGAACTCCTGCCTCCCCCCATCCTCCTCCCGAGTCTTCTTCTTTCCCCCGAGCTAGCGCACATCCTTCAGTACCGCCCTTCAAGCTGTCCCAAGCAAGGTCTCGGTGTCCAACACTCCAAGCGAGCTCCAGATGCCTGAGAAGAGGAAGAGAGAGACGTCGGACCTACCCTCGTCCGGGTCGATCGTCAGCTCAAAGTTGAGGATGTCTGCCGGATCGGGAAAGATGGTTTTGATGTTCGTTGGCAAGTCGAGTTCGGTGATATCTTATCCCATTACAAACGCCACAGCAGTCGAGAGGGTCAGCGAGAGGGGATCTGGGAGGGGGGGAGCACGCGACAGTGGCGAAGGTCCGACACGACCCTGAAAGCGAGATGTGGGACTGAAGGAGAGTGAGGGAGGATGTACCTTTCTGTACCCGCAGCTGGGCAGCGTTTACCTTTGGCTTCTTCTTGGCTGCTGCCTCCGAGTCCTTCTTCATTGACCAGATCTGGGGGGGCAAGAGGAGAGGGGAACGGTCAGTTCGGGGGTGGGCGGAGATGAGGCAGCAGAAGCCAGGTAGCGAGAGGCGAGGGAAGCAAAGCTGAACGACGAGCGACGACCTATCCAAGTAGGGACTGACCTTCATAGTGTGCTGAGTGGAGTGAAATAGCCGAAAGAGGCGACAGAAGACGGGATGGGAGTTGGGGGAGCTGTGAGAGTTGACCGTCAACGACACCCCCTCAAGATGGCAAAGAAGACGGCCAACCCAGCAGACGCACACCGTACGGCTTCCTTCTCTCTTCTCTTTACTCGCACAGAGCACTCAAGGTACTGACATTGGTACTCGCTCTCGCAGGCAAGGCTCAGCGCCAGAAGGAGCTCAAGCGCGTACGTCCTCCCCCGTCTCGAGCTCACCTCCTCTCCTCCCTCCCCCTGCAAGCACTCTCGACCCAGCAGCTGACGGCATGTCCTGCTTGCCCGCTTACAGAACAAGGAGAACCGGACCAAGACTCGCGAGGTAGCGACGCTGAAGAAGGACACGGGTGGTCCGTCCTGCCTGCTCCCTCTCCCCTACCTCCTGCCTCTCCCTCCGCTGACACTCCCCCTTCACCGTCTCCCTAACGCCTCTGCTCGGAACAGGCCTCGAAGCCCGCATCCGAACCCTCTCCTCCTCCAACTCTCGCTCCCCCGCCGACTCCGCCGAACTCACCTCCCTCCAAGCCGAACTTGCCTCCATCCAAACCCTCAAACGCGAGTACGTCGAAAAACATCCCGAACACCGAAAGTTCGTCTATGCGCGCGAGACTGCTGCGGAGGAGGAGAAGGCAAAGAGGGAGAAGGAGAAGGAAGAGGGGATTGAGAGTAGGGGTTTGTACGACAAGGAGGGTCGGTTGGTGAGTTTCTCTCTCTTGCCCTTCCCTCTTGAAGGGAGAACACCTGACTTAACGACCCCTTGTTTGACTGGCGCGGTCAACAGAGGAGACCCGAACGCTCGTTCTACTACGACCCGATTTTGAACCCTTACGGAGTCCCACCTCCAGGGATGCCGTACCGCGAACGACGTCCGTCCCTCCTTCTCCTCGTTCCCCTTCCCCAAAGAGGTCTACACTGACTTCCTCTCATCTCCTTTCTCGAACTTTTGGATGGACGTTGGTCAGCGCCTACGCCGGAACCGCTTCCTAAGGAACTCCAGTCGGATGCTGAATCAGGTACGCCCTCCTCTCCCTCTTCCTTCTGTCTCCCCCACGCTCTCGCTGACAACCCAGGCTTGCTCATTCTCTGCCTCGTCGTAAGACTCGTCCGACGACGACAACGAAGAGTCAGATTCGGACGAATCGATCATCCTCCCCTCTGGACCTCCACCAGGAGGACCCACGTCGGACGCCGCCTCTTCTGACGATTCAGATTCAGACGGATCGATCATCTTCCCCTCCGGTCCTCCACCACCTCCACCATCCTCCTCCCAACCTCCTTTACCAGCAGGCCCACCACCCAACTTTGCACTATTTAACCCTCAATTCCCTCCGCCGGGATTCTACCCACCGCACCAACAGCAACAGGGGTTTATGCACCCCAGCATGAGTCTAGGAGGACCGATGCCGGCTCAGATGGGATACTACCCACCTCCCCCACCGGGGGTGAACGTACCCTACCAACCCGGCGGGGGAAATCACATGCCGTACGCGCAAGGAGGGAGGGGAGGGTTTGGCCCTCGCGGAGGAGGAGGAGCCCGTCGACCTCCCGCCCACCAGCACCACTCGACAGCCGGTCCCTCGACGTCTTCCCTACCCAAGGCTCCCTCTTCTCTCCCTAAAAACCCAAACAAACCCCCTCCCCCTCCTCCACCTCCAGCGGGCCTCTCAGCCCTCGAAGCACTCGCCCAAGCTACCACCGCCGCCGAACCTGTGTTGCGCGATTTCAGGAAGGAGGCGAGCGCGTTTGTCCCCGCCGCGGTCAAGAGGCGGCGGAAGGAGGAAGAAGCGAAGGAGGCTAAGCGGGTTAAGAGTGCGCCTTCTTTGGACCTTCCTGGAGACTCAGGAGGGTGGGGAGCTCCGTTAGAGGGTTTCGACGACCCCAACCCCGAAGATGAGGAAACCAAGCCGGAGGAGGGAGTCGATTTCGAGCCGACGAGGGTGGTACCGAAAGCAAAGAGTTTCGGGGGGGTGAACAACCCGCTACTTGGAGGGTTGGCGGATGTTCTTGGGAAGGCTGGGTTTGGGAAGAAGGGAGTTTGAAGAGGAGGAGGGGGGGGGGGGCGAAGGAGTATAGAGGAGAAGTATCTTTGGTACGGCATGACCCCCCCTCTCTTATTGTCTCTACAGACTTTGGTCTCTCTTTGTTTCCTGTCTTAGAGGAATCTTTTAACGAGAGACTCTTTCGAACGAGCAAGAAGTAAGAGGGAGGGGGGGATCTCGTGCTCCCTCTCTTGCGAGCAAAAGTCAATCTGGAGTTGTGTCAAACTTCATGCTTAAAGCGTCTCCCCTCTCAACGACCTCACCTCCTTATCCTCCTCTTCCCTCCTCACCCCCCTCTCCCTGAGCACCCTCTGCATCGTAGTCGCCCTAGGCAACCCCTTGGCCCATACATCCCTCCCCCCCTTCTGTTCCCTCCCCTCCTCCTTTGTCCTCTCGCTGAAGTATTTGAACCCCGGTACGAGCTCGGCTAGAGCAGCTGAGACGGAGGGAGAGTGGAGAGCGGAAGAGATGGACGGTGTTGAGGGGAGGGAGAGGGAAGGTTGGTTCTTGAACGTTTGCGTTATGGGCAGGCCGGAGTGGGAGTGGAAGAGGGTGGTGGCGTGGGTGCGGTTGGCGGTGATGATTTCGCCTACAGAGCCGGACAAGAGAAGAGCAGGGAAAAGAGTCAGTTTATGGTGCCCGAAAGTAGGAACGAGAAGGGTTTCGGGTGGGAGAGGAGGTTCAAAAGGTCCGTTCGACGTTCCTTCCTCCTTCCTTTCCCAGCCTTAAAAACGCCTCCAAAGGCCCAGCAGCGCGTCCTTAGCTTTCTCTCTTCCCTCCTATCCTGTTCACGAAACGCGACGGGACAAGAAACGGAACCTCCCCGACAACCCATCTCTTCGATAGAGCCCCCCTCCGCCCAAGACCGACGCAACCAGGAGAGAGAAAGAGAGAGAGGAACGCACCCTTCTTCCCGAAGTCCTTGAGGTCCTCGAGCAAAAAGACTTTCATCTGCTTAGGTTTTGACAGCCTAGCAGGGTTGGCGACTGGGATCCTCGTCGCCGCGAGCGAGGGCGAGGACGGCTTCTTTGAGGACTTCTGCTCGACCGAAGGGAGGAGAGCCAACGGGTCAGCTTCCTTCGCTGAGGGAGGAGAGAGGAAGGGAGAAGGGGGGACGGACGAAGCGTGTCTGCATTGGGAGTTTGGATGATGATGCGCGGGGGGCGAGGAACGACATTTCTGTAGGGTTGATGGAGAGGAGACGGAGCAAGGCAGGGAGGAGGTTCGGGTCGGAGGGAGTCCAAGTGGGCTGAAGAAAGTGCATCTGCAGTTTTGGATCGGATGCGCAGCACATCTCAATCTGTTGCCACCTCCACCCAAACTGCTCTCTACTCTTCAACAAGAATGCCCAGCACTCGGTCTAGTCCGGTCGATCCTGAGCCGAGGCAAACAGTCATCGTAGGAGCAGGCATCGTAGGTGCAGCCACAGCGTACATCCATCATCCTCTTTCTTCTGTGGCCTCTCAGCCCACAGCTCACCCCCAACTCTCTGTCGTTGGGCTGCAGCTACTACCTCGCCCACCACCCGCTCTTCAACCCCGCTTCGCACAAGATCACCCTACTCGAATCCTCATCTGTTGCAGCCGGCGCCTCCGGAAAGTCAGGCGGTTTCCTAGCTCAAAACTGGCACTCTTCTTCTACTGCCTCTCTCGGTGCGCTTTCGTTTGGCCTGCACGAGGACCTGGCGAGAGAGCACGGGGGGGAGGGGAGGTGGGGGTATCGGAAGGTTGATACGCTCAGTGTTCAAGGTGATTTGACGGCGGTCCGAGGGCTGGGGGAGAAGAAGAAGCCGCCTTCCTCTGCCTCCTCCTCTGAAGCGGCCGTGAGATCGTGGCTCGCCGATGACAACATGGTCGTTTCCTCCCTCGGATCAACATCTACAACCGCTCAAGTCACCCCTGCTCTCCTCACCGAAGCGCTGCTCGAAGAGACTCCCTCCGTTCAAATCGTGAAGGCGTCTCCTACCGAACTCGTCCACTCTCCCTCCTCTGGCCGACTACGCGCCGTCCGCTACTCCGGCAAAGGAATCGTCAACGGTCAATCAGGTGTGCTAGAAGGGGTTACGGAGTTTGTCTTCGCGAATGGACCCTGGGTGGGGGGATTGGCGAAGGGTTTGCTGGGAGAAGAGGTGGGGGGGAGGTTGGATGTAAGTGGGGAGAAGGCGAATAGTATTGTTGTGAGGTTGGGGGAAGAAGGGAGGAGGAGGGTTGGTGCTCGTGCGTACCTTCTTCCTTTTCGTTCTGTCTCTTTCTCGGTGGGCATTTGATCGCGACGAAAATGCTCACTCACTCACCAACCACCCCTTTCGGTTTCATGCCCCAATAGACGCCCTCTTCACCCATCTAACCTTCCCAGACTCGTCAACATCCGACCCCGAAGTTTACCCCCGACCAGACGGATCGGTCTACCTCTGCGGTTCGACATCCTCCGACCCCCTCCCCACCCTCGCCTCTGGCGTTGAACCCGACGAGGAGGCGGTTGAGGCGCTCGTTTATCAGGCCGGGTATATTTCGCCGTTTTTGAGGGATGGGGGAGAAGAGGGAGGGGAGGTGGAGAGGAGGCAGGCTTGTTTTCTGCCGAGCGCGGAGAGGGGAAGACCGTTAGTAGGAAAGGTCAGAGGGGTGGAGGATGTCTGGTGCGTCCTTCTTCTCTGCCCTTTGCCTCCTCTTCTCGCCGTATGATCAACTGACGAACGGACAAACGACGCTTCTTTTTTGGATGGAAGGGTCGGAGCTGGACTGAGTTGCTGGGGGATCACGCTAGGTCCTGGAACGGGCAAGCTGCTGGCCGAGGGGATTTTGGATGGGAGGATGTACAGTGCCGACGTCAGAAGACTCGCTCCTTGATATCTCATCCCCTTCCCCTCTGTCCTACATCATCATCGCTTTCTATTCGAGTTTCTCTTGGACTCGCCCGCTCGGGAATTCCACGCGCACGTTTCGCTCTTGAGAAAACCCTTGAAAACATCGGCTTTTGGATCTTGCCATGAAGCTCAGAGCTCGCTTGCGCCCGCGCACAGTCCAGGAAAGGAAAGGAAAAGGGTAGCATGAAAGATGGTTTCTCTCTCCCTTTGCTTCTCCTTCGAGAACTACAACTTTGACCGCTCGGTGGGCAGTCAGTTGGCGATCGCGATCGTCTGTTTCCCACCCGACCGAATGACGTGCAAGTCAGTACCTCGACCCCCCAACGCGCAGGTCCAAAAAATAAGAGAGAAAAGCGGAAAAGGAAGGCAGAAAAGGGAGGGAAGTGGGGGGAGGACGAACCTCAATCTCAACCAAAGCATCCTTGGGCAACCTCGCAACCTCCACCGTCGACCTAGCAGGCTTGGCCTCACCGAAGAACTTGGCGTAGATGGCGTTGAAGGCTACGAAGTCGTTCATGTTCTTGATGAAGACGCTGTTTCATTCACCCGGTTTTTGGGTCAGTCTGGGGAGGAGGAGGGGGAGAGGGAGGAGAGGAGGGGGACGGACGTGGTTTTGAGGACTTGGGAAGGGGAGGAGCCGGAAGCCTTGAGGACCTCGCCGAGGTTCTTGAACTGCCGAAGTAGGATAGAGAAGGATGTTAGGTCCGAGCTTCTAAGTACCGAGTAAGGAGCAAGGGAAGCGGCGGGAGGGAGAGAGTGCTGAGATCTCTCGACGAGCTTGTCTGCTCTGCTCTGCCATTCCCTCCCTCCAGCTCGGGCTATGCCCCTCCTACTTTCTAGACCCCCCTCCCCCTCCCCGATCCCTCCCAAAACAGATGCAGTGAAGGAAGATGACGAGCAAGAGGAGGGTAGGAGGAAGGGAAAGGGCGGGGGGAGGAAGGATGTACCATCTGCTCAGCCTGTCCCTCAATCTCCGAAGGAGCGACAATCTCCATCGTCTCGGGGTCGAACCCGATCGCGCCCGACGTGTAGACCAGGCCGTTGTGCTTGATCGCTTGCGAGTAAGGGCCGATAGCCTTAGGGGCGGCTGTTTACACGTCGTTTGTCCGTCAGTAGGAAAGGTCAGAGAGCGGAGAGGGAGGAAAGAGAGGGAGGGGACGAACAAGCGGTGGAGACGACAGAGTAAGGAGCGGCCATTTTGAGTTTGCTGTACGGTGCTGGATGAGCGAGAGGAATGCGGGCGAGGTGAGAGCGGGTAAGGAGAGGGAACAGGCGGGTGGAGACTGACATGTAGGAGAAGAGAAAAGAGAGTATCGAGGGGGAAGATGGTGAGGTGCTTGCTGTCTTTGCGCGCGGCCGAGTCGGGGACGTACGTCTCGAGTTACGAAGTGCACTTTCAACTTTCTTCGGACGAGGGCTTGCGAGGTGCGAGTTTGAAAACTGAGTTTCGATTCGCTCGAGGGAAGGGATCGTGTCATTGGTATGGAGTTGCGATGGCCTGAAAGGCAAGAGCGGACACGCAACGTCGTACACTCCCTTTCTCCGACCCAGGATGGGAGGAGGAGGAAGTCGAATGTCCCAGGCTCCCAGCAGCAACTACGCAGGTGGAGCACCCGCCAACGTTGCGCCTGCCGCCGGTGGAAGAGGAGGATGGTGGCAGAACCACCGAGGGGAGAAGAAGGGTCATTAAACAACTCGGTCTGCAGCTCCCCCTCCGCCTCGCTTTCCCCGACGCCTCGTTGCCCTTTCCCCCTCTTTCATTCCCACCTATCCTTTCACGCAACTCGTATCACCGCTTGCATCGAACCCCCTATCGGTCAACCCTCAACACAACAACAAAAAAACCCCACACATCGTCCGTACGACCCCCAAAAGAGGCACGACCGCTGTCACCCTTCTACACTCAATTTCTTCGTCCGGTACTCCTCTCGAGATGAACTCACGCACGTCCACCCTCCAGAAGTCCACCGAGACGAGAGATGAGAAGGGTCGTTGCACAGGGAAGCCCGAGAGAACGTCGAAGGGCGGTTGCTCAGAGGCCGGTGAGTTGTGGCGTTTGTCTGCGAGCCATGCAATGAATGGAGGTTTCGTGTCAACTTCGGCTTGTGAGAGTCGATCAAGTGTGAGAGGATAAACTTACCCCTCACGCGTTTGATAAGATCGCTGATCGTCCGCTCGCTTGAAAGGGAAAAGAAGTCACAGTCAAGGTCGTAGACCTGTCGTGTTCTCTTTCACCTCCTCCACCCGATCCAACCTACGAACCTCCCCCCCTCCCCCCAGCCTCCTTCACCGTCGACGTTTGCCAATCTTCGAACTTCCCACCCTCCCCCATCCTCCAACCACTCCTCGAGCCAATCTCTAACGACGTCCTCCGTTCGGAACTCCGCGATGAAGAGGACGACCGTCCGGCCTGGTTCGGTGTAGAAGTCTAGCGTTGAGAGGAGAGGTTGGATGAGTGACGGGTGGTAGAGGACGTCTGTCGCTATAATCAGATCTGGTAGCTTTGTTGGGTCCGAAGGAGCTTTCGGACGGTCGAGAGAGGAAGGGAGGTATGTCGTCCAATCGATCTCTTCGACTTTTATTCGAGAGGATTCGGAAGACGGGTCAAGTTGGTTTGCGCGGAGGTTGGAAACGATCAGGCTGAGAGCGTCTGGAAGGTCGGAGGCGGTCCAGGAGCGACAAAAGGGAGAGAGGGCGATCGCTAGTGCGCCTGTGCCTGAGCCCAGTTCGAGGACGGTGGCCGTGCGGAGGTTGGAGAGTGATAGGAGGGGCGTCGTGGTAGAGGGCGCTGTTGGGTGCAGGAGGTGAGGGAGGACGTGCTTGAGGAAGTGCACACTGATCAGAAAGAAGTCCGAGGTCAGCGAATTGCCTGCTTTCTCCCTTCGCAAACGAGTCAGGACTTACCTTGTTCGCCATAAGACAGACGAGGTGTCCCCTCCGCTTCCTTTGAGTCGACGCATGTCCTGACTGAGCTCGAGCGAGAGTTCGACCGGCTCGACGTCCTTCGTCTTTCCGCCCGCAGACCGCGCCTTTCGACCACCTCGCACAGGAGCAACGGGGACCTCGTGCGATGCGTCGGTTCGAGGAGGAGGAATGCTGAGCGAGAGCGTGAGTCTGGCGAGCAAAGGGTCGACCATGCCTAGTGACGAGTGTCCTTTGGAGATTGTCGTTGACGTTGGGCGGAGGGTCAACGTCGTGTAGAGGTCAAACGTCTGCCGAGGACCAAAAAGGTGTTCAATCTGGGTCAGCGTGCCTCCTAGGTCTAGCTAGATAGGACCGATGAGCTCAGGAACGGACCTCCTCGTCTGCATCCTCCACGATGATAGAGTCTGGCGGGAGGTTGAGGACCCGACCTGGGCAGCGCGCCGGCGCAGCGGACCTGTCGACGACGCAAGAACCGTCTTCCATCGAAGATACTAAGCAGATGAGTGCAGAGCCGGGCCTGCTGCAAGGAACGACGTGTCTTCTATTATGCCTGAAGAGGGACAGGTTTCAGTAAGGGGGGTTGGAGCACAGTAGTTGGACGCGCTGGGTGGTCGCACCTCTGAGCCCTCCGACCGCCACTTGGAAAGCCCCCTCTACCCTCTACACGCCCCTCCCCCTACCTCCTTCTCCCGACAGCATGCAGCTTCAGGACGGTCAGTCAGACGTCCAGTCGGCAAGCCCAAGTCAGGAGCCCCTGGACGCGATGCAGGTCGACATGGACGCCAGCCTGGCCCTCGACACGGCTCCTTCCTCCGTCGCGTCCCCCAACGCCCAAGGGCGGCCATCAGTACCAGCCCTCAACGGCACCCACACCAACGGCAGCACAAGTCACGGCCACAGAGACGACGAGACCCCATCTGATCGAACGGACACGGTAAAAGAACCGAAGATCGAGGTCAGTCGAGCCCTGAATTCCCCGCCGGTCTGACGAAACTCTCGTTGACCTGCGGATCTCTCCCCCCCCTTTGCCTCGATGGTTGTCCATAGCAGGAGGAAGACATCCCAGCAGACCAGACAATGTCGGACGACCCTCTTTCTACAGCTGCCATCCCTGCCGAACGTCAATCCTACTCTCGCTCACCAGCACCGTCCTCCGCCACCTCCAACGCTCCCTCGACGTCTCGACCTCGTCGGGACAGGCCGCCTGTCGACTATACCGTCAACGCCAACGTCCTCTCCATCTCGTCCCCTGGCGCAGACCGAATCCCGGCTTCGGACAAGGGCAAAGGTCGGGCGTCTACCGGCATCGCTCGAGTCATCCGCAAGAAGAGCACCTCCGGCAGGACGTCCATCAAGCGCAGAGGCCTGACGGCCAGGCCAAAGAGCGCCTTCCCTCAGACGGAGCCAGATACGGAGTGCTCCTTTTGCGAGATGTCCGTGAACGAGTGAGTGACCCATCGCAGATCGCCCGTTCACGTGCAAAAGGACTGAAGCCCCCCCCCCCCTCTGCTTCTTCCACTCGTAGGGCTGGAGAGCGCGAAATGCGTTCGTGTCACTCGTGCGGCAGATCAGGCCACCTGTCGTGCTTGAGCTTCCACCCGGAGCTCAGCGCAAGGTCTCTGACGTACGACTGGCAGTGCATCGATTGCAAGCAATGTGAGATCTGCGAGCAGATGGAGGAGGAGGACGTACGTACTTGCCCAACACCTGCGTTTCTCGACCCCGGACTGACTTCCCTGCAATTGCTTCAACAGCCCGACTCGATGCTCTTTTGCGACATGTGCGACCGAGGGTATCATCTTGCGTGCCTGGATCCAGTGCGTGACGACTCCATGCTGCCATGGGCTCGAAAGCGTTCTTCACTGACGAGCGCCTTTGTCCTGCAGCCACTGGAAGCACCTCCGAAAGGTGCGCTTCACACACAGACTGAAACACGTCCAGTTCGTATCTCACAGACTGATATGTTTCCGTTTCCTCTGAATCCTATGTCCAGGCGACTGGTCCTGCCCCGTCTGCAATGAACCCGAGGCCCCTCCAAGTCCATCATCTTCTGTCGCCGCCGTCTCCGTTGCATCCCACGCCCCTACACCTCCTCGTATACCTTCTCGACGCGCTCGTCTGACAAATTACGGCTTCAACAACCTGTCGGACCTCAACGACGATACAAAGTCGGTTGACGAAGCGTCTGTCCGGTCGATACCACGCATCACCCTCCGAATGTCTCCATCGGAGGAGAAACGGTCGAAGCCGAAGACGAAGAAGCAGACGCCGATGGTCGTCAGGCGAAACGGGGTGCGGGTGAAGATGACCCGGGCGCAGATTGAGGCGGCGGCCCGCGCGCAGGAACGAACAGAGGCGGACAACGACGACTCGGATGAGTCGGAGCAGGAAGAACAGCTGCCTTTTGGGGGGTTGATCGACGGGAAGGATGCGAGCACGCTCAAGTCGCAGTTGTTGGACTCGGATCGGGAGAACTTTGCGAATGCGGTGGCTGCCGTTGCCTACGCAGTGAGTCCGCCCCCCCCTTTCCATCCTCGTTGCCTTTCCCTCCCTTAACCTGCAGACTGATCTTGAGCTTGTGGTCGGAACAGCCCAACGAGGAGAAGACCCTCGACCCCTCTTCGCCATACTACGACCCGCACAACGCCGGTAGTCCGTTCGTGAGCAGTCCAACTGAAGAGCTCGACGACGACCCGGACTACGACCCGCTCGGCCTGCGGTCTACAATCAAGTCGACCGCTCGCAACTTGTTCCGACGGGACGTCTTTCGGAGATCGACGACGGACGAGCCGACCGAGACGGGGTCGACGTCCCAGGTCGTACCGACGGTCAAGGCCGAGAAGATCAAGACGGTCCGGTTTGGGAAGTTCTCGATCGACACGTGGTACTCGGCACCGTACCCGGCAGAGTACGCGCTCGTTCCGGACGGCCAGCTTTGGATCTGCGAGTTCTGCCTGAGGTACATGAAGGACGAGAACGTTGCGACGGGCCACAGCGTGCGTTCCTCCCCCTCACGTTGAACAAAGCTCGCCAACTGAACTACCGATTTGCTCTTTATAGAAAGTTTGCAAGGCCCAGACTCCACCGGGAGAGGAGGTCTACCGACAAGGGAACATCTCGGTGTTCGAGGTCGACGGCAGAAAGAACAAGGTACGTCTCACAAGAGGTCAATTCCTCATCTCAGCGTGAACTGACAACGGTCCGATCCTTACGCTCCTCATCAGATCTACTGTCAGAACCTCTGTTTGCTCGCCAAGATGTTTCTCGACCACAAGACGCTCTACTACGACGTCGAGCCGTTCCTATTCTACGTTATGACCGAACGGGACCAGGATGGCTCCCACTTTGTCGGCTACTTTTCCAAGGAGAAGAAGAGTCCGCTGTGCTACAACGTCAGCTGCATCATGACGTTGCCGGTGCGGATGAGGAAGGGGTGGGGAAATCTGTTGATCGACTTTAGTACGTTGTGACCGGTCCTCCTCCTTCCAAACCTTGTCTGCTGACATCTAGCACCTTGCTCGTCTTCCAGGCTACCTCCTTTCCCTGAAGGAGGGTCGGGTCGGCTCGCCCGAGAAGCCCCTCTCGGATCTCGGTCGGCTCAGCTACACGAGATATTGGACGACCCAGGTCTTCCGCTACCTTCAGACGTGCAGTCTGCCGGTTTCGGTCATGAGTGAGTACCACACACACCCTTCCCTTCTCCCACTTAAAAGCTGCAGATCTGACGTGCGTGTACTTTGGCAGCCATCTGCAGGGCCACGTCTCTCATGCCGGAGGACATCCTTTTCGTCCTGACGAAGTACGGCATGATCACCATCTTCGACGAACGTCCGCAAGTCTCGCGCCAGTCCAGCAGCACCCAGGCTCGTTTGGCCGCAGCCCACCAAAGTCTCGGTCACGGGGCCGGCCTCTCCGCCGAGGAGAGGGTCAAGCAGGCGATGGAGTGCCCGTGCGACTACGAGATCACCCCTGACTACGACCTCATCCGTGACAACCTCGACAAGCTCGAGGCAAAGGGATGGCTCAAGCTCGACCCGTCGAAACTCAACTGGAGCCCGTACTTTCTCAACCGGTCCGGCAAGAGAAAGATCGAGCGGTCGGATCCTGCTCCCACCGTCAACGGAGAGACGGGTGTGCACGCGGCCGACGACTCGGTCGCTGCCAGCACGAGCGACTCAGCGAACGCTCTCGCCCAGATCTCTCTACCCACCCCATCGTCAAACGAGCACTCGATCCCGTCCCTCGCCAACGCGACCAACCCAGCTGGAAGCTCGGAGCGCGCGAACCACATGGAGGACGTGACGACCGATGCTGCTGCTCAACCACTCCCTCCAGTGACGGTCGTCGAACCGATGGAAGTCGGAACGCCACACGCTGCTCCTCTTCTCTCCATTAACGGATTCGACTCAGCGGCAGCGACGGTTGCCTCGTCCTCTACGACGTCTCCACGCCCGGCCCCTCCATCCCCTGCCACCTTCGCCCCTCTTCCCCTGCATCTCTCACCGCCGGGCCGACCATCCCCTCGCAAGAGAGCCAGCCCCTTGTCGTCATTCAAACCCAAACGACAACGTCTTGCCGAGGAAGCCAACGTACAGAGTCCGCCGCTCGACCGAGAAGCAGAAGAGGCGGCCTCGCTCGCGATGATCGAAGCGCTAACAAGGAAGGACCTCGGCCTGCGACCGAAGACGACTCCCTCTCCAACCCTTCTTCACCAGTCGACTCAACGTCTCTCGGGCATGTCGCCCCCTTCGAACGGCGTTCATCTCACACCGATAAGGTCGACTCGCAGTGGAGGAGGAGCAGGCGGACCGTCTCCTTCTTCGTCTTCGTCGACCGGCAAGGCGAAGACTGCCGATCTGCCTTCATTCAAGAAGTTGACGCCGAACGAGAAGACCTCTCGGAGGACGTAGGGGAGGAGAGAGGGTGATGGGTTCCTTTGCCGTAGTCGGGGCTTTCCTTCTGCGATTGTACTTCTGTCTATCTATGGCTTGTTAACACTTGTCCTTGCAGAGCAAGAGCATCGCAGGAGGTTCGGCTTCATTTCTCTCCGCTCGTGCAAGGACAAGGTTCACGTTCTGCTCAACTCGGGTGCGCTTGCAGTCGACAAGAGGACGAACGGGCGCGCAAGGTTTGAGAGAAAAGAGCAATCAAATCGAAAGGCTAGAGTCTAAGGAACCAAAGGGGGTGTCAAAAAGGAAGATGTCGTTCAAAAAGGGTCGTAAGGTGGCTTGCAGTCGTGAGAGAAGAAGAGGAGGGTGTTGGTGAAAATCTATAAGCCCGGAGTATGGGAGGAGAAGAGGAAAAAAATCGCACACTTTGCAGTTTTGGAAGCAAAGGGATGGAAGGGCGTTCTAGGTGTGATGGGGGGTGAGACTACATTGCTCTGCAGAACCAAAAGAAAAGAGGAGAACGGGTCAGTATTGAGTGCATCAGAGGGAGGTGAGGGAGAGAGGGGACGTACTGGTTTGGGTTTCTATAGCACAATACTGCAATGCGGTGTCTCTAGTTGGGGAAGAACAGCCTTCTACTTACAATACAAATTGGGGGTTGACAGAATGCGACGTTTTGTTTTGGAGGGAGGGGGAGTACCGGACGAAGAGATTAGAAGGAGCAAGAGTAGGGGGGTGAGAGCAGCGGTCGTGCCTCTTTTGGGGGTGCGGACGATGTATGGGGTTTTTCTGTGGTTGTTGAGGATTGACCGATGTGGGGGGTTTCGATGCAAGCGGTGATACGAGGTGTGAAGGATAGGCGGACTGAGAGTGGAAAAGGGCGACGCGAGAGGGGTCTTGAAGAGGGCTGAGGCTTGAAAGCGCAGTTGCATCACCACCAACCCCCTCCTCCTCCACCACCGGCGGCAGGCGCACCGTAGGCGGGTGCTCCTCCTCCGTAGTTGCTGCTGGGAGCCTGGGACATTCGACTTCCTCCTCCTCCTCCACCTCCCATCCTAGCATCCCGAATAGGAGCTCGTCCGGCTCCTCCTCCTCCTCCTCGAGATCCACCTCGACCTCCTCCTCCTCGGAAACCACCGAAGGACGACTCGGAGCTGATCTCGCCGAGCCAGTCGGGGATCTCCTGGTTGGCCTCCCTCAAAAGCTCGATGAGCTCCCTCGCGATGTTCTTGTTGCCCCGGTTGAAGAAAGCGGTAGCGGTACCGGTGTTTCCAGCTCGTCCCGTTCGTCCAATTCGGTGCACGTAGTCGTCGACGTCCTTGGGCAGGTCGTACGACACCACGTGCATGACATTGGGGATGTCAAGTCCCCGAGCAGCGACGGCCGTAGCAACGAGAATCGGCGTTCGGCCAGACTTGAACGTTGCCAGGGCCATTTCTCGCTCTCGCTGAGTTCGGTCGCCGTGGATCGAGGTGGCCATGTGGTTGTGGCTGTAGAGGAAGTCGCAGAGCATGTCGGCCATCCTCTTGGTCTCGGTGAAGACGAGCGTGAGGCCGACCGTCTGGGGGTCCTCGGCAGCGAGCAGGTCAAGCAGAACCGACTGCTTGTCCCTGTCCTCGACGTACTCGATCCGCTGGGTGATGTTCTCGGACGTCGATCCGACTCGACCGACCATGAGGAAGATGTACTCCTTGAGGAAGTCTCGGGCGAGCCACTGGATCTCCCGGGGGAACGTGGCCGAGAACATGAGAGTCTGTCGCTCCTGAACGCCAGGCATGTCGGAACCCTCGACGATCCGTCGAATCTGGGGCTCGAAACCCATGTCCAGCATGCGGTCGGCCTCGTCGAGAACGAGGAACTTCACCTTGGCGAGCGAGATTCGGCCCCGCTCGAGGAGGTCGACGAGTCGTCCGGGCGTGGCGCTAAGGAGGTCGCAACCTCGCTCGATCTGGCGGAGCTGCTGTCCAATGTCGGCACCTCCGTAGACGACGGCGGGCTTGACCCACGATCGGTAGGCGAACTTTCGGGCCTCCTCGTGGATCTGCGAGACGAGCTCTCGGGTAGGGGCGAGAACGAGGATGGTGGGGTAGGCCTTTCGGCCTCGCGAATAGGACGAGAAGCTCGAGTTGTCGGAGACGGGGTCCGGGGCGGGTCCGTTGGAGAACGAGGCCGAGAGGACGGGAAAGAGGAATCCTCCAGTCTTTCCGGAACCGGTCTGGGCGCAGGCCATCAGGTCTCGGCCACCGGCGACGATGGGGATAGAGTACTTCTGAACGGGGGTGGGGGTGGTGTATCGGGACGCGAGAATGTTGTCGAGCAGGACTTGGTCGAGGTCGGCGGGGGAGAAGACAGTGACGGGCTCGGGGACGTTGGATCCGGTAGCCTCGACGGGAATCGACTCGTACTTGTCAAAGTTGATTCCGGTGTGCTAGACGGAGAGGCAGGGACGTCGAGGTACAAAAGATCAGCTTCCACACGCGCGCAAACGCGAGGTCTGTGGGTGGCGACGTACCTGAGAGACCGTGTCGTTGGCCTCTCCGAAGAGCTCCTTCTCGAGCCTGACGTTCTTGGGACCCTGAATGTGCTTGCCGTCCTTCCAGGCACCCTCTCCAGCGCCAACGGATCGGCTTCCACCACCACCTCCTCCTCCGTAAGAGTTACCCCATCCTCCTCCTCCACCGACGGCGGCAGCAGCAGGAGCTCGGGGGGCGAACGAACCGTTTGAGGGAGGGGGAGCAGATCCCCATCCGCCAGCGGACGAGGCTCCGTTCGTGGGAGGGCTGCAAATTGTGAGAGGAACAAAAAGAGAGAACGTCAGGACTTTCGGCTCCGACGAGTGAGAACCTTGGATGACTGGTTCGGTGTGGGCAAATTTCGGTGGCGAGGGCCTTTGACGCGCGTGCAAAACAAAAGCCCACACGAGCAAAACAGCCCTCCGTCAGCGTTTGCAAGAGAAAGATACGTACGGAGCAGAGGCCTGGGGGGGAGGGGCGGCCGGTCGAGCGGCGGCGGCACCTCGCATGTGAGGGGGCACGTAGGCGGGCCGGGTGGGGTTGAGGCCAACGGCGGCTGGGCGAGTGCAAACGGATGGCACGTCAGTCGTCGAGAGTCGTGTGGGTGTGTGGGCTGAACGCGCAGAAAGTGCGGTGCGCCCAAGAAACAAGAGGGATGAGGCTACTGACCGAACTTGTTGGAAAGTCCGTTTACATCTCCATTCTGAGCAGCCATGGTAGTGTGTATTGTTTGAAGGGGGGGTGGGTTGAAGAGAACAAAGACTTGTGGTGGAGAGGACGAGTGTAGAACGCAGCATTTTGATTTTGCTTCCGATCTGTCAAACTGCACATGCACTTTTTAACTAGCACCCAAGGCTTGATTTGACTCCGAATCCGCCGGTGCTCCTATGCCTGCTGTTCATCCCTTCGCTCAATCTCTCTCAAACTCTCCTCCCCCGTAATCTAATCTCTAGCCGTGATGAGCGTCGACTATTCGGCCCCAGACATCCAGGCGGCCATCGACGCCTTTGCTAGCCAGACCATCTCGTGGTGCGTACATCTTGCGATCGTTCGGACCCGCCCCCGCCCCCGCCCTCCCCTCCCTCCGACGTACCCTGCTCCGCCTCAGCTCGCATCCATACCGTTCCACCTTTGCTCGATCTCGTACTAATCGCTGTCTCTCTTTCGTTGCTCCAGGCTCCTGCTCGGCTACTCGCCTCAGCGAGACAAGCTCCTCCTCCTCTCGACCGGATCCGACCTCGACGGCTGCCGGAGCCAGCTCGAGCTCGTCGGCGAGGACGTCGCCTACGGCTTCGTGCGGGAAGGAGGTCGCTCTGGAGTCGTCACCTACCTCGGAGAGGGTGTCGGGTGCGTTGTTCCTAGCTTACTGTCGTAAGATGCCTTGTGGCTGATGGCTCTCTCTTCGTCGGGCTTCGCAGAGGTGTCAAGAGAGGTGAGCCGCTGCTCACGGCGGTCCGACGATCTCACTCGCATGCACAGGATGATTGACGTCTTCCCCTCTGTGTCTTCGCTCCTTAGCCCGAGCTCTTGTCCACGGTCGGCTCCTATCTAATAACCTATTGATTGTGCGTGGTTGCATCTGCCGTTGCTTGCTGAACGGGCCGCACCTGATCTCGCTTCTCGCGCGCCTCTTCCTTCCCCTGCAGCCCAACGGAGGATCCTTGACCATCACCTCTCCAGCCGACCTGACGTTCACTCTCCTCGTCACATCTTTTGACGAACCATCCTCGACTTCCGCCTCTGTTCCCGCCTCGCCCATCACCGGCTCGGCACCGTCTACCATCCGACCACCGCCTGTACGAACGTCGTCGCCTGCCTCTCGACCTCGAACACCTGAAGGCAACGGTTCTGGACCCTCTACGCCTATCATCTCGGCCACCTCTCCTTCTCCCAGTCAAACTACTCGGACGGTCTACGAGCCTGGATCGGCCGGATCGCAGCAGACGAGGTTCAACCTACAACCTCCTTCAATGGCCTACTCGCCAGCCGCCGCGCAGACGAGCCCGAGCCCCAGACTCAATGGCGAAGCACCCTCGCCCAACCTGCGCTCTCCCGTATCTCCGACGATCTCAGCCCCAGTACCAACGACGTCCAACCCGATCTCTCGTCTGGCAGACCTGACCAACTCCAGCTCGTCCCCGCGCAACTCTACCTCGACCGCCACCCCCTCTCCACCCCCAACGCCAATCAGTCCCTCCGCTCCCTCTCCTCGCTCATCAGCGACCCACGGTCGTCCGTCCATCCCACTCTTCTCCTCCCTATCTCTTCGAAAACCTGCCCTGGGTGGCTCTTCTTCGTCGAACGGCAACGGCTCGGAAGGCCGCAGTCGGATCACGAGCTTTGGTTCGCTAAGGGATCGGTTTGGATCTCGTTCTCGAACCTCTTCGAGAGAGGCGTCCTCCTCGTCTCAAACGGAGGACGGAGGAGCGACCGACGGTCCTCCCGCTCTCCCACCCAAGGACCTCCCTCCTAACTCCCCCGTCGCCCTCCCCCCTCCGGCGGACGTACCGCAGCCGCAGAGGAAGAGGTCGATTGACGGGGTGGGGGGGAAGGAGCAAGAGTGGGAGGACGCTTATGATGATGGGTACGGGTACTCGATCTCTCCCCCTCGGAAGTCGATCGACGGAGCGACGGCCGGGATTGGGGCGCTTGTCCTGGGCAAGGAGATCCACGTGGCTTCCTCCTCCCCTCCTGCTGTGACGAACGGGCGTCTGAACGGAGGTGGGCGACAAGAGCAGGAGGGGGACGAGGAGGAAGAGGAGGATGAAGGGGTCGACCCGAGGAGAGTGTCGAGTTCGACTTTTGGCCGACCGGGCGAGGGAGGGTTGGACACTTCGAACTCCCCTCCTCTGCCTTCTCATCCTTCTCTTACGGCACTTGCTGCGATGGCCGTCGCTTCCTCTGCTGCGGTCGAGCCTTCCATGTCGGAGGCTCCCACGTCTTCGGTCGACCGACAAGTGGCGCCGATTGCAGAGGTTCATCAACCCTCCTCTTCAAGTATCGACCAACGTCAAGTCACACCCCAACCCCTACCAACCTCCTCTCCGACAGCTCCGACGTCGAGAAAGACCGACTCAGTAATGGATCGCCGCAGACCTTCGAACACTCCTCTGATGCCCATCTCGGACGCCCACGCCAGCTCACCAACGACGGCCCATTGGCTCCAGAGCAGAGAAGATGATCGGCGGCAGGTGGACGATTCACTCTTGCCGGAATCTGTTTCTGCTCGAAGGAGGAATGGGTCTGGGTCTTCGGGCGGACAGGGGCAGGGGCAGGGGGTGGATCCTTGGTTGGTACTCGACGCGCGACGGGCTGAAAGGGAGTTGGTGCGGGTGAGGGTAGAGGCGGAGGCGAAAGAGCGTAAGCGACTCAAAGAGCTTGCGCTAGAGAAGGAGGCGAGGGAGAGGGTGGAGAGGGAGGAGGAACGAGTGAGGGCTGCTAGGGAGCGGACGAGGGTTTTGGAGGTGGAGAGGGAGGAGAGGGAGAGGAAGGAGAGGGAGGCGGTGGAGGAGGTGAGGAGGCAGAAAGAACTCGCTGCCAAGGAGGGGAGCTCGATGGGGGGAGGAGGGGTTGAAGGTGGGAGGTTGGCCGATGGAGTCAGTCCCTCTCTCTCACTCTCTCACTCTCTCCGCTTTTGTTCGCTGAAGGAGGTTTGGACTGACCTATTCGTCGTTGCGTGTCCTCTCTCGAACATTAGTGGTTGACCGTTCAAGCACCGGGGACGGTCCTCTTCCGCCGTCGATTCTTCCACATCCACCCGCACCAGATCAAACTCTACAAGGACTCGTCCGTGCGTGGTCTTCTGCTCCTCCTCGTTCTCGACGAACGACACTGACCGTCATTTGTTGAGTACATCTTGCAGAGCACTGTCAAGCCCATCAGCACAATTCGCCTCCCCAAGTCGTCCAGCGTCAGTCTGCCGGACGCGTACGAAGAGACGCAGGTGCTGCATTCGTTCGGGATCGTTGACGAGGAGGGCGACGTCTGGCTCGCTTACCTCGACTCGGAGTCGGATAAGGAGCTCGTCGTAGCGGCTGTACGTCCCCCCCCCCTCTCTCTCTTTCTCTTTCGCAGCCCTGAATGGCTGACTCTGCTTCTTTCTGGGTTTGCAGATGACCATCGCGGGTCGGTGATGTGATGAGATTCTTCCAACCCAATTTATTATCGAAAAGCGAGACTCTACGACCGCAAAGGGCTCGCCAGCCCACTTCTCCGAGCAGTCCCAACTTTTGCAGAGTCAGAACGTTCCTGACAGGCTTGCAAGACGTGCCAACGGAGAGAACGCGAGTTCATGGATCCTCGTCAATCCTGTCGAAGATAACCTTTCCCCCAATCTGCTTCTTCACGCCCTCCTTGACCTTCTCAATCCAACCCTCAGCCAACCTCTCCTCCTCCTCCAACCCTAACCACCTCGTCCTCTCCCAAACCCTCTCCTCCCCGTCCACACCCAACTTGTCCAACAGCCGGCCCATCCGGTCAGGCATGATAGGCATCAACATCAACGCCGCCACTCGCAAGGTCGAAATGGAGTAAAACACCGCCCGAACGACCTGCTCGACGTCTGTTTCCTTCTCCCACGGCTTGAGAGCCGAATAGTGCGCGTTGGCGAGCGAGACGACCGCAAGGACGCTCTCGACCGCTTTCCCTACTTCGTGCGAGTCGAGATGTCGATCCACCGCCGACCGAAGCTCAACAAGTGCTCTCTCGAGAGCCTCATCGGACGGATCGGACGTGAGTGGGTTTCGTGAAGGGGCCGACGAGAAGGTGCCGAGCCGGCTGAGGATCTTGCGGCCTGTTGCTCGGAGGAGCAGGTTGCCAATCTGGTCGGAGAGGACTTTGTGGTACTGCGTGAGGTTGGCGTAGTTGTAGTCTGCGAAGACAGAGGGGAGCAGAGGATCATCTGGTCAGTTGTCCGCTTGGATGGTAGCTGAAGGAGGAAGGGGGGGGGGGGGCGGAGGAGTACGTACCCGCATCGTCCCTCAAATCACCTCCAACCCCCATCAAATAAGCCCTTACGCTCTCCACTCCGGCCTTGTCCATCGCTTGCACCGGATCGGCTACGTTGCCCGTCGATTTTGACATCTTGGCCTTGTTCATCGTCCAGTGCGCGTGGACGAGAAGCTGCGTTGGTGGTGGGAGGTCGGCCGCGAACAGGAGGGCGGGCCAGTAGATCGCGTGGAACCTTGAGAGAGAAAAGGAAACCGCAGCGAGCGAGCAGTCAGTCGTACCGTCCCTGGCAGTAGAAAACGAGATGAAGGGGACTCGGACGGACCTGACGATATCCTTCCCCAGGATCTGCAAACTCGCCGGCCACCCTTTCCTTTCCCATCCCTCATTCGGAAACCCAAGCACGGTCAAGTAATTGATCAGCGCGTCAAACCAAACGTATATCGTGTGTCCTTCGTCGTGCGGGACTGGTACGCCCCATGAGAGACGGGTTGACGGGCGGGAGATGGAGAGGTCTTCGAGCGGTTCAGAGCGGAGGGAGTGGAGGAGCATTTGGGTGTATTTCGGGGGTGAGATGACTTCAGGGTCAGTGGAGAACAGCAAGGTTGAAAGAAGGTGTTAGATCAATAATCCGGTTTTAAGAAGGACAAGGTGCCATCGAAGAACGCACCGGCCGGACTCGATTCGAGCCACTCGATAAGTCGGTCTTGAAAAGCGGACAGCCTGAACTTGTAATTCTCTTCGGCAGTCCACTCTACTACACTGCCAGTCTCGATCGACACCTGAAATACCACAGTACGAGAGATGCGGAGAGGGGAGGAGGGAAAGAGAAGCCAGCAGACGTCAGCCTTCTGCACTCAGACGACGAGTTTCGGACGAGCTCCCACATGACTGCCTCATTCAGAAACAAGATATGACTGAGAAAATTGAGGGAGGGAAACGTTGAAACGGACCTTCTTGACCCCCTCGCTCGTCTCGACGTCCTGCACCTGGTTCGTGGGGTAGAAGCACTCGTCTGAAATCGCATACCACCCCTCATGTTTTCCCTTGTAGATGTGTCCCCTCCCCATCAGGTCATTCTGTTCGTTCACCATGCAAGTAAGCCGCGCGCAAACGAAGAGTCAGTCTGGCAGGCGCGCAGTGATGGACGGAGGCGAAGGAGTAGGAGGGAGGGACGTACCCAGAGGTGAGAGACAGATTCGTAGTGCCGAGGTTCGGACGTTCGGATGAAGGTCGAGTAGTTGATTCCGGCCTTGTCTGCTAGGTCCTACGTTGTGCAGCCAGCCGAGAGCGTCAGTTGATCGGGTCGCAGTCAGAGGGAGTCAAGGGCGACAAGGTCCCCGTCAGAGCGAGGCTCCTGCCCAAGGCAACCAAGCAGCACGACGTTGAGAAGCTCGAACGCGAGAACGAAGAGGAGAAGCGCACCTTGAACCTGGCACTGAGCTGCCTTGTAAACTCCTGCTCGCTCAAGCCCGCCTTCCTCGCTGCCTGCTGAATCTTGAGCCCGTGCTCGTCCGTCCCTGTCGCCATCTTGACGGTCCTGTCGGGCTGGCGTAGAGCGGCATAGCGAGCGAGAACGTCGGTGAGGACGAGAGAGTGGAGGTGTCCTACGTGAGGTTGGGCTGAGGGGTAGAAGATGGGTGTTGTGAAGTAGGCTGGTCGGGTGGGCGGTGAGGATGAAGGCGGAGGAGTGGGGGCGGAGGAGGACGACGGCCGTCGGAGGGAGCACGGGAGGGTCTGTGGGCGTGCGAAGCGGGTTTTGGGTGCTGAGCACCGTCCTAAGCGTGGCAAGAGCATGTGTGCTGATGGGTCTGGATAGGGGTCGGTCGTGTGGAGTGTCGAGGAAGAAGACGGGGACAGTCGGTCGGTCGCAACCCCGCCCGTGTAAGTGCAGTAGACACTAGCGCAGGACTCATGGAATGAAATTGCACATGTTGCAAGTGTTTTTGGGCAGCGACGCGTCGCACCCTGGCCTTTGACTTTGGGCCCTGGCCGATCTTGAGTCGCATACACCCTACTTGCCTCTCTCTCCTCCTCTCTCTTGGCCTCCCTCTCCATGTCGGCTACCGTAACGCCTGCAACCGAGGACCCGTACGCCGATCTGCTCCTCGGAATCGACCCGACCGACCTCGACTTGCCCGACTTTGATCGGTCGTCTCAGCTCAGCGGACCTTGCTCGTCCCCTCCCACTCGATCGACAACCGCTGCGACCGCTGCACCCTTTGCTCGACCTAACGGAAGGTTGACGGAAGTCGAGATGGAGGAGGAGATCCTGCCTAGCTCACAACCTGGCGAAAGGACGGACGCACTGCTCTCCCTTGCCCTGGCTTCAGCAGCTGCAGCACCAGTACCAAAACGGACCTCGTCCTCCGCCTCTACCACCCTTCACTCAATCACCGTCGTAGAATCAATAGGGAAAGGTAGGGCAAACGAAAAGGAACCCAAGAGGAGGAAGGTCTCGGACAAGGAGTGGGTCGACGGTGGAGGCGAGGACGTGCTCGATGACGCTGCACCCCGAGAGACGCTCGACAGACTGCCAGAGATCGTTCGACCTGATCGTACGTCCTCCCTTCTCACTCTCCCCCGTTCCTCACGTGGGATGTTGAGCGGATGATGAGGCTTGGTTGGAATCACCTCCCTTGCAATGGGAGTCGCAAACTCCGACATCTCCAACCCTCTCGAAACTAACTCACCCTCTCTTCGTCTGATCTTTCAAGTCCTCTATCAATCGACTCGCATGCCCGACTTCGGATTCACCACAGCTCGGGGTAAGACTCTTGCCCTGCCTCCCGAATCTGCGTTCGACAATGCTGCACGAAAGCACGAGGAGGAGGACGCCGCCGCCGCTGCGTTGGCCGCTAAGGCGCAAAAGGAGAGGGTCCCGTTTGCGCTGCGGGAAGGTCAGAACGGAGGGGATGGGGATGGTTCGATAGGAGACGGGTTCATGTTGAGTCAACGCCCACGTCCGTCTGGTCTGTTGCCTCCTCAACAACGGACGAAGGTCCCCTCGCCCTCGATCCCAACATCGACGGTCGCAAAGTCGGAAAACGATATGCCACCTCCTCCTCCTCCACCCCCGCCCGCACCAGATCAAGCTGCGCCTACTCGACCGATGAGCAACAGACCATCGGCCCTCCCTCCTCACCTCTCTTCAACTCCTCGCAGACCTCTCGCCAACCCATTCTCATCAACTGATACTCCCCTCGCATCCACTTCGACCCCTCCTCCTCCTCCTCCTTCATCTTCCTCAAGAGGAGGTACATTCACCCCTCTCAGAAAAGTCGGTATTCGACCTTCAACACCCTCGATCAACACGCCCCCTCCGTCCACGCTCGGCCGGACAGGCCTCGGAGGATTGGGCGTCAGTCGACATGGGAGCAAAAAGGGGTTCAGCTCGCCGTTCAAGAAGCCAGGAGGAGCGGAAGGGACGGTTCCTCAAACGCCAGGTGCGAGTACGAGTGGGAGTGGGTTGGCGGTTGCGGTGGGGAGTGTGAAAGGGAAGGAGAAGGAGGTTGTGGGGAGGAAGGCTTACAGGAAGGTGTTCGAGTTGCAACGTACGTCCTCTTGCGGTTTCCTCGCCTCCTCTCTGTCGATGCATGTGCTGATCGGACGGTGATGGGTTCGTGGCGGGGTCTCGAGCAGCCCAACCGGGTCTCAAAAGGGTGAGCATGCGCGATTTGTTCATCCGGCCAGAGTTTTACAACCTCGAGGAGCTGCAGGAGTACGGACTGTGAGTCTGCAACTTCCATATCCTCGCTCACCTATCCTCCCGCAAACTCGGACTGATCCTTCTGCCCATCTTGGATACCCTCGTCTCTTCGCCCCTAGACCGTCCGAAATCGGCCTGATCAGCCTCTCCAACGCCTCCTTCTACTTTTTCACCCCTTCGCTCCCTTCCGACTTCCCCACGACCCCCGACCCAGATGGCAACCTCTCCTGCTCTGTCGCCCACCGCACGCTGCTCGACTTGCACTGCTCCCGTCTCGAGGGCAAGGAAGACTGGACGCGAAACCACTGGGAATTGATCCTCTGGAAACTCGCCTGTCTATGTCGGGGTAAACCGGCGTTGTTTCATAATCCTTCTGGGGGAGTGGGAGGGGAGGAGGGTGAGGTGGAGGGGATGTTGGATGTACCGAGAGGAGAGGGAAAGTTTAGTTGGGACGAGATGATGAGGCAGTTGCTCTACCGGTGGGTCCCCACCTCGCTCTTTTTGCCTGGCAGGGCTAGATTGATTCCCAAGATCAGCAGCTAAAGGTGTCCTCCTGACTTTATATTCAGGTACGAAAGGGAGTTCAACCAGGGACATCGGTCTTGCCTCAAACGGATCCACGAGCAAGACGTCTCCCCCTCGTCGCCCATGGTCCTGTGCATGTCGTCGGTCGACCTGCCGATTGTCGATGAGGGCAAGACGAGGGTGATCGAGTTAACAGACGGGTGGTACAGAATTCGGGCGGAGTGCGATATGGTCCTAGGGGAGGCGCTCGGCAGAGGTAAGTTGAGGGTTGGGGTGAAGATTGGGATCACGGGCGCCAGAGTGCGTTTCCAGCCTTTCCTTCTCCGACACGTCACGCTCGATGGCTGACGATTGAAACCTCTTCTTGTGTTTGGGTCAGTTGGAGTCTACTTCCGGCGGAGCGAACCCTCTCAAAGGTTTGACGTCGGCTTTCCTGACGTTGACGGGCAACTCGACCTCGCTCGTTCCATGGGACACCCCACTCGGTTTCCTCCCGCCGTCGGCCAAACCGTTCGTCGCCTGCCTGTCTTCGCTCAGTCCTGAAGGAGGTATCGTGCCTCTGATGGAGATCATCGTGGACAAGCTGCATCCTATCGGTTGGATGGACATTAGGGAGGGTGGAGACGGACGGCCTGGCGATCCGAGGGATGACAGGACGGAGAGAGACCTCGTACGCGCTTGGGAGGTACGTCGTCCTGCCCCTCTCAATCTCAGACCTCCTGCGCGTTGATCGTAAGATGCTGACAACGATGCTTGGACGGGTTCGTGGATTAGAAAAAGTACGAGGAGGAAGCTCAGAAGGCGCAGGACGAAGTGACGAAGAGGATGGACACGCTGCTGGCTCTCATCGATCGGGTGGCTCGTGTTGCAGGAGGGACGAAGGCCTCGTCTGATGGCGGTATGTTTGCTCTCTCTTTTCATCTCCATCGATCTTTGAACTCACGTGTGTGCCTCTTCGCCGTCATTGCAGCTTCCCACTCGGAAGACTACATGGACGAGCTCATGGATTCGGAGGACAAGGGCGCGTTCCTCAATTCGCTCTCACCGTCGGACGCTGCCAACCTCGCTTCGTTCATGCGGAGAAAGTATCAAGACGACCAGGCGAACGTTTGGCGAGAGATCGCCGAGGAGGTGCAGGTGCGTGCCTTTCGACTTGGACCTGTCGAGCGAAACGGTCTTTGAACGCTGACCTGCTCCCCCACTCTCCCTCCCTCTCTCATTGAACAGGAGAGATGCCCCCCTCGTCAAGTTCGATCGTTCAGGGTGGCGCACATCCGAGATGCTCAGACGTCGAAGCCCGCTCTGAGGAAGGGCCAGCTGACGCTCTGGGATGCTGTCCAACTGGGAGACGACAGCCTCGAGGAGGGAAACCGCTACCTCGTTCGTCCCTCTTTCGCCCTCTTTTTCAGCTTGCAGCGACAAAGGCTGATCATCTCTTGGGTTTGATGCGGGACAGGTCTCGAACCTCTCGTGCGGGCAGAAGAGATCGTGGCCTCCTCCAAGGACGGAGGGCGACATCTATCTCAACACGAGCAGGAACACCAGATGGAGGACCGTTGGCTGAGGAGGACACGATTGTAATGACTTGCATGGATCCTTTCAACGCGTCGCAGGTCGTAAAGTCGTCGTGAGAGGGTGTGTTAGGTATCCCTAAGGGGGGACGTACAGAGGTCAAGAAAGAAAAAGAGAGAGAGAAGAGCTAGTGCATGTTTTCGTTACTGTCGAAGGGCAGAGTAAAAGTGAAAGAAGGAAGTGTCGCCCCAAGCGTCCGCTTGTTGGCCCTCGTCGTCGTCTTCCAGGTCAATGTCCTCCATCGGTCCTCCGTTCGAAGAGGCCGACCTCATCTCCTCGTCGTTCTCGATCGCTCCAAACAACGAGCCATCCAACGAATCCTGCTTCGTCGTCTTGCTCACCTCTTCCTTCGCTCGTTCGTCCTCCAACATCTGCAAGACCCACTCGATCCCTCGGTCGATGGCAAGCTCGAACTTCGTGTGGCAGGTGACAGCCGTAGGGATGGAGTAGCCGAAGGGCTGGAGGGCCGAATTGATCCGTCGTTTCGAGCGAGTGTGGTGACGCTGAAACGCGGCGTTCTCGAGTGGGCAGAACCTACTGTCTGGCCTTGGGGCGCCTGCGGTGGTCGGCGATGAGGACGGAGGAGCTTTGAAGCGTTTGCTTTGAGGTGGTGGAACGAGGGGAGGGGATGAAGGTCGAGGATTGTCCGCAGTGAGCAGTGCAAGCAGTGCGGGGGACTAGTGGGGACGAGGAGGCACTGGGTGGGGCGGGACGGCTCGTCTGAAGTTGGGAGTCGGCTTGACCAGCTGGGTTGCCGGCGGCAGCTGGGTTGCCGGCGGTTTGGAGACGGCGGGAGGGCGGACGGGGAGAGGAGGATGGTTCTTGGGTCGAGCCTCGACTATCAAGGTCTCTTGAGAGCCGCTGCGTCGGTGAGCGCCCATGCCCGGCTGCAAAGGCAAGAACAAGCGATGTAGTCACCAATGGGTGTCGTTGCGAGAATCAGAAAGGGAAAAGCTGCTTTACTTTGTCTTCCGTTCCATCATCTCGTCCGCTCGACGCCGGTTGCCTTTGGGTCTTGAACTCTTCCTCTTGAAGCGAAGAGGGAAGTAGAAGGAGGGGGATGGCCTATCAGCTTCGTGCTTTATGAACGGGAAGGACAATTTGAGGACGGACCTTGAGAAGGGATTCCTCCGTATCAGACGACAAGGTCTCGACCACTTCCTCTAGTAGCCCGGACTTGACCACCTCCTGATCCAAGATAAGGGGCTTGAAGAGTCGCTTCTTCTTCTTCTTGCGGTGTGAAGGAGACGCAGGAGACGGAGGCTGGACCATCGAGGGCGCAGACATCCTTGCGGGTGGAGGAAGATCCTTGCCGAGGGATTTGCCTGTTCCAGTGGCGTCCATCCGTGTGGGTTCGTTGGCGGGAACCGACTGACGGGCGGGCGGGGTCGACAGACTTCCAATGCTGCTGGCCGTCGGGTTGAGTCCTTTTCGAGCAGCCTTCCTCCTCGCGGTCGCCTCGTCCCTCACTCCCATCTTCTCGTCCCAATCTCGCCTTCCGTTTGCCGCTCGCTCCACGAGGTCCTGGACCGCCAGCGCTTGGACCTTGACCCTGTTAGAGATTCTGAAAATCCTCTCCGCCAGCTCGTCAATCTCTTGCTCCGCAGTCTTGGCCGCCGGTGTGGGTGCTGGGTTCGGCGGAACGAGAAGGGCCGGCAAAGGTGCGGGTAGAAGTGGAGGAGTTGATGGTGGATCCTGCGGTTGCTACTTCAAGAACGAGGTTTCATGGTCAGCCTCGAGTCGTCCTTGATATAAGAAGGTCTAGTACGCACCTGGTCCATGTTGACGTCTCGTCAGCACCGTCTAACTCTGGGAGGTGCGCGTCCCTCCTGGTCGTCCGGTTCGCGTCGAGCGTCCGTCCACGTCAAAAACAGGCTGTCACCGGTTCGAACGCCAGAGTCAGCGCCGGTTTGAAGGCAGTAGATATAACGAAGCTGTCTACTCACCAGAGCTACCCTGTCCGGGTGGGGGTCATGCCAGTTGACCTTGCCCTTCGAGATCGAGAGTAACTCCGCTGGCCAGCCTTCACTCTGATCAACACCCCTGCTAGACGATTCCAACGTTCGCTCCTCCGTCCCACCCCGCAGGCTCTCGACGCGTATGAGGAGTCGGACCGCTTGATGCTCGAGTCCGTAGTCGGCTTCTTTTACAAGAAACGTAGAGCTCATGCAGATATCTCTCGCTCGCGAGGGTCGTTTCGATCGCGTCCGGCAGGTCGTAGTAGGTGATCTTGAGGCTCGTCCCGGGACGGTAGTAGGCGTCGATTCTAGACGAGAGGTCGCTCCAGGTCGGAGAGCCTCGTTCGAGGACGAGCGTATGGAAGATCTGCGGGGAGGGGACATCTAGGGGTCAGTATTTGTGGACCAGTGAGAGCGCGCAGCAAGCAAGGGAGCTCACGTCGGTGTCGACGTCCTCCAACCTGAATATCTGGAAGGCAGGCTTCTCCTGTGCAGCAGAGGAGCGAGAGGGTGCAGCGAGGTCGAATCTCCTAGGGGCGGCCCAGCCGGACTGAGCGAGGTCCCAGCCTGAAAGGTCGGGCGGAGGGACGGGAGCTGGCGGAGGTGGCCTGGGTGCGGGAAATTGAAGAGCGTGGTGAGGCGGTCGACGGGATGGACCTGGGTTGTAGCCGTACGGGCGAGAGGAGCCTCCTCGGGTAGGGCTCGTTGGCGTGGTAGTGTGGCTTGCCTCTGCCTCGCATCGTACGTTAGGAGGGGGAGATGGGGTCGGGGGGTTCAGACGAGTGATCTGTGAGCAAGCGCAAAGAACTCTCGAGAACCTGCACTCTTTGCTCTCTCTGTTCTCTCTTGCACATGGATGCCCATGGATGGACAGGACGACCTCAATGCGAAGTAAGCGTACCATGCTCGGATTCTATCATGTCGTCTAACTGTCCGCAAGAAGAGCACCTCTCCGCCTGTCCTACCCTCACGCGCTCCGCTCCTCCGCTTCGTGTGCCCGTCTTGCCTCCCTCTCCGCCAAAGGCAACATCCAAATCCTGATGAACAGCAAGCAGGATCGACGACAGCAAGATATCAGTACTACTTCGAAGGATGAGTAGGCGGATCAAGGAAGAAAGGACGCACTCTCCATCGAGCGCAAAGTCGCTCTTGAACTCTAACATCCTCGGCGGCGGAACACCCCATGGCAAGAAATGACGGGTGCTTCTCGAGGCGGCTAACGTCGGTCCAGTCGGAGCCTTCTTCTTGGCCGTCGGCCGCTTGAGAGGCTTCGAGGATGTTGGGACGAGCGCGTTGTGGAACGGGAGGAATGGGTTGGTGTCGGTCGAAGGAGGAAGGGAGGGAAGAGTGTTGGCCGTAGGTAGGAGCTGCGTCGATGCCGGACCCATCGTGGAGGTCGGGAGCGTCGGGTTCGGTACGTTGGCAGGGACTGGAGGGATGAGACCCGGAGGAGGAGCCTGAACAGAGGGGGGAGGAAGTCTGACATGAGCAGGCAGCACTGTCCCAGTCGCAGCCTGCTCCGACCTGGCCAAGATCTCTGGGATCCGTCGGTTGGCCTCCTGAACGAGTACCGACATGTCCGAGTACCGTTCGGCCGGCTGAATGTAGTACTCCACGTGCTTGAAGGGAAGGTAGACGAGCGGTGTCTTTGGCTCACCCTCCTCTGCGCCGACGGCCGACTCTCCACCTTCGATCCGCCGAGCCTTCTTCTTCTTCTTGCTCGACGATTGGGTCTCCTCAAGACCTCCAGGCGAAGCAGATCTCTTCCTCCCGCCCGTCGCCTCCGCCAAAAACGCACTCGTGCTCTTCGACCCCTTATGCTTGAACCGAGGGGTCGTCCCGCTTAGGAACCGGCCTCCAACCCCGCGTTGAGGTAGCAGGTGCTCGTCGACCATCAGCACGTCGTCCGTTGACGCGGGAGGCGGTAGGCGTTTGCGGCCGGCTGAAGAGGACGCATCGCCGGGCGAGGAGGTCGAGAGGGAGACGGGGAGCCGGATCTTGATCGACAAAGACGATGCCGGTTGCAAGATTGGCTCGTCAGGCGCTGCAGAGGGTGCAGGGGCGAGTGTCCGATGGCCAGTCGAGGTAGGTCGGTGCACGTTCGCCGACGAGGGTCGAGCAGCCGGTGTGGGCGCGAGGTAAGGAGCGCTTGTCGACAGAGAAAGACGAGAGGTAGGCCGAGAGAGCGCCGACGGTTGAGAAGCCGGAGGAGGAGTCGCATCCGACTCTGAATCCTCGAGAGCTTCGAGCCGCTTGTTCTGCGCTTGACGACTGCGAATCGCACCCAATCACACTCGACATTCGGTCAGCTGCTGGAGCTCTGGCGCGGAAGGACGAATGGAAGAACTGACGCTCGTTCGTTCGGCAGCATCAGGTCGTATTTCTTGAGCAGCTCCTCCGCCTCCTCCATCATCTTGTCTCTGATATCTTCCGGGTGGATAGAGACGGCCGTCGACGGACCCGGCTCGCCGTCCTTCTCCTCCGGCGTACCGACCAGATTGGCGAAACTGTCGAGACGCTTCCAAGATCAGCCGCGTTCCAACGTGGATTTGAGAACAGGAGAAAAGGGGCGGAGCGCACCTTCTCGAATCCATCGACCGAATGAGGTCCATCCTCTTCTTCAACTTGTACCTCCCATGCCTCATCGTCTCCCTCTCCCGGATCTTCAACTTCTTTTCAAACGTCTCGTACCGCCTGTGCAGTCGCGTGTAGTACTCGTCGCTCATGTCCTGCAGGTCGGTCCGGCGTCGAGTTCGACTGCCGCCGAGGATGGCCTCTTCGGCTTCGTCGATCAGGCGAAAAGAGGGCCTGTCGATCACGCTCGTCGACGAAGGCGATGGTAAGAGTGGTTGGGAGGACGTAAATTGGTGACAGCTGGGGATGGAAGGGGTGGGAAGAGGAGTGGAGGTCGAGGAGGAGGCAGTTGGTGTGTCGACCGATCCAACGTGGACGAACGGCAGAGACCCGGCGTAGGGGACGGCGTTGAACGAGTCTAGCGCTCGGTTGGAGAGGAAGAGGGCTGGATAGCGTCTCTCGTAGGCTTCTTCGTCTGTGTTAGCTCAAGCAAAACCCCAAGATCAGAGGTCAGCGACAGTTCTTCCTCCCAAGGGCTTGAGGGGTCGAGGACCAAAAGGAAAGACGCACACATCCGATCTCTACAGTCCCGAATCAAGTTTTGGATCTCCATCTTCTCCGAATGACTCGTCACGCTCGACAGACCAAAATTGCTCGCCAACGCAGCCGTCCGCCGTGCTCTCGGAGCAGGCTTTGCGGTCTTGTCCTCCTGCCTGGTCGTCGGTGTCGACGTGCTCGTGCTGGACCGCTTTGAGAGTCCGTTGACTTTGGGGCTGTCGGAGGAGTTTGCAGGTTGGGTTGCGACGGGGAGGTCAACAGCGCGCTGTTTGCCTTTCGCCAGTTGAGAAGGGGTGAGGGCAGTTGGAGTTTGGGCGAGGGGCGCAGCGAGTGGAGTGGAGGGATGACTAGAGGAAGGTAGGTCCAGAGGGGTCGTTAAGGTAGGTGTCGGACCAGCGCCGAGCGAGTGCGGCACTGGAATACAGTCGTCATCGACTCCAAAGACGCTAAGGGCCACGCTTGGAGGTTGACCTGAAGGAAGTGGACTGCGAACGTCGGAGTGCAACGAGTTGAAGGCAGCGAGCCCAAGGTCCAGAGAGGGAAGGAGGAACGCAGAGCATGACAGCGAAAAAGTCAACAAACAAAGTCAGCTTTGGACCTGCACCCGTCGGTAGAGCAGACCAGCGTACACCACCAGCGACCTTGCCTGCTTCAGTGTCGCATCCGTAAAGGCAGGCGGCGTGTGATCCTCTGTCGTGTTGACCGCCGGCGGGGCGCGCGTCGGAGGTGCGTGCTGCGGTTCTGCCGGTCCCTGAGGCTGGAGCGCGACCTGGCTGGTGAGGTCTGCGAGGGAGAGGGCGGGCATGGCGACGGGAGCCAGTATATCAGAGCTTGTCGTCTTGCGGTTTGACGTGTGGCCTACTTTGCGGTCAAGGATGGACGAACGGACGGACGCGAAGGAGGGACGAAGTAAAAACCCAAACAGATCCCCGACGGGGGTAGCCACTAAGATTGTCAAACTCATTCGTCGTTTCTGCCCTTTCTCTCGCTCGCTCGTTGCAAGGAGACACGACGAGTCAATTACAAGCGCACGTAGGAGCTGTCGGACGACCAGGAGAAAATAGAGGGAGTAGGTTCTTGCAGGTGCCCTACTGAACAATTAACGAGAAAGTCACGTCGATCGCGCCCGCCGTCTGCGCTGCGGGCTCCATGGGCACGCAAAGAAAGGACGACGCTGGCTCCTCCTGCCCTTTTTGCCTTCCTCAACAGCCCAGTCCTCTACTGGCTCTCCTCCTCTCTCTCTTTTCGCGTTCCTCTCCTACTGGTCGACTCAAGCGGCATCGTAGCTCGTCGCCCGCACCCAAGCAGACCCGGCCAAAGCGCAGTTTCTATTTCCTCGCCCCAGCGCGTTCTCCGTCCGGCCAGCCCTCTCCGCTCTCGCCCTTCCTCCTCAACACCAACAAACGCGTACCGCTCAAACGCTCAGAGGACACCAGAACAGCCCACACTTCTCCCTGCTATCTGTCTCTCGCCTTTCGTTCGCAGTCGTCCTCGCCAGACATCTTGCCCCAGAGTTCCACCTGTCATCCCAGCATGACGCGCGCCGACGACCCCTACTCTCCAGCCCCTGCCTCCTCTTCGTCTTTTTCCCACTCGCCCTCGCAGTCTTCCCTCTACCCGGCCGGTCAGCACGACAACGACGCCGACTCGTTCTACTCTCAGTCCCCAGGTCAACTCAACATGTACCACGACCCTTCGGCTCCGGTCCTCGCCCGACCAGCGACAGGAGGCGCGCGCGCGAGCTTTGAGACGAGTGGCACGTACGATGCGCCCAGCAGCCCTCAAAGGACCGGAGGAGGCATCGCCGGCAGTCCTTTCAACGACGAGGACGACAGCGGGAGCTTCATGAGGCCGAGGAAGAACGCGGGAGGAGCTACTCCCAGGGGAACGTCGATCTTTGACAGCGTCTACAACGCCAGCAACTCGAGGTGCGTCCGGATCTCCCCCTGTCACCCTCCTTACCGCTCCAGCCCGAGTCCCCTCCGCTGTCCCCGACTTACCCATCGACAAAGCTGTCTCATTAACTTGTCTGCTTCCCTTTTTTGTGACCTTCTTTCCGCCTCCGCTTCCTCTGCTCGCCGATCGACTGCAGCCTCGCGCCTCCTCAACGGCCGTTCATCAACTCGTCTTCGTCGTCGTCGGTCAACAGCCCCTCTCGGCCCCTTTCGGTACACTACCTCCCTCAAAAGTACCCGACTCCTCACAAGCAGGGTCAGTGGGCACACCGAAGGAAGACCGGTGGTGGCCGAGCGGCGTTTGCAGAGGTGCGTCCACCTGTCATTCTTGTCGCCCTCAGGCAGCGAAAGACTGACGTCTCGTCGATGTCGCCTTCATTTTGTTTTGCCTCGCAGCACGAGAACCGACTGCCGGAGGAAGACGACACGGACAACCAGGACGGCAAAAAGAAGCACAAGCTGGTCTGGAACCGGTTCAAGTGGACGCTCTTCCTCGCCAACACTGTCGTGCGTTCCCCTTCCCTGCATGGGTTTCGCCCCTTCCAGACTCTCAGTTGGCTGATCCTTGCGCTTCTGCACTCGTTGACAGCTGATGGCGTACTCGATCGCGGGTCTCATCTGTTGCCTGCTGGTCTGGTTCAACATCTGGACCGGCGCCGATACCATCCGAGTCGCCAACAGAGACGTGCTCATCCGTACGTACCATTTTCAATCTCTTCCTCGCTGTCACCATCGGTGGCTGCTGACACCCTTGCTCTTCTTCTTCGTGGCTCTGCATCAGTCTCGACCCTCGCCGCTTCCTTCTGCCTCCTGACGTCTCTGATCGGCTACGCCGGCGTGCTCCTCAACAACCGATCCTTCCTCGCCGTCTTTACCTTCCTCTGCTGGATCTGCTTCGCGCTCATCGTCATTCCGGGCTACCTCGCCTACAAGCGGTTCGCGTTCAACCTCGAGGGCAAGATCAACAGGCAGTGGAGTAGGGACTTGGGTACTGACGGACGGTTGAGGATCCAGAACCAGGTACGTCCCTCCCTCCTCAACACTTCAACTGGCTTGGCAAATGCTGACTTGAAGCTCTTTCTTTATCTTTGCGCTGCTCAGCTGCGATGCTGCGGCTATTACTCCCCTTTCGTCGAGGCGACCGTTTCGGCAACCTGTTACTCGCGCTCCAACTTGTCAGGTTGCAAGGGTCGTTTCCTCCGGTTCGAACGCCAGGTGCTTAAACGCTTCTACGTCTGTGCGTTCTCGCTCGTGCCGGTCCAGATCGCCATCATCATCGCCGGCCTGCTCTGCTCGAACCACGTCACGTACCGGTTCACCAAGGGCTTAACGCCCAAGCAGTACCGACTCAACCTGGACAGTCTCGCCTACGTCATGGACGGATACGCTGGGTGAGTCCAACTGTCGTTCCCTGGTCTTCGCGGCCTACTTTATTGACCCACCTCTCTGTGCTCAAAATGCAGCGAGATCGCCGCCGCATACGGTCCCGAGGTCGCTTACGAGGCCATGTCCGCATCGCAGACCAACCTTTCCCAACTCCAGTACTCAGACCACTCGTCGGGTGCGACCAAGCACAAGTCGAAGCTCTCCTTCTCCGGCTTTGGAACGCCCAAGACCGGGTCGCCGTTCGGGACGCCCAATCTGTCCCGCACGAGTCTCCACGCCGGCACCGGCCCAGCAGGACAAGGAGGCGAGGGCGAGTACAGGATGAGTCAGTTGGGCTCAGAGGTCATTCTCGATTCGAGAGAGGGTGACATGGTTGGGGATGACCGAGCTCAGGGCAAGGGCTGGTATGGAAAGGCCTTCTGATTTCACCCCACTCTCTTAACACTCTCTCAACTTCCCTTGCTGTTCCATCTCGTACACTTAGAGCACTCCTTGCATTACATCGTCCATCTCTTTTGGTCATCCGTTCTGCCCTCGCACCATCTTATACACCCCAGCGGACGATGCCACTCTGTCGCCGTTTACCCTTCCTTATCTGCCCACATCTGCCCTCATCCCTACCTTCCTTTCCGTCTTCTTTCTTCTCCCTGAAAGTGTGTTCTACTTCCTCAGATGACAAGATGTCCTCCTCGCTCCTTCTCTCCATTTCTCTCTCCTAAAATGATTTTTTGTAACCGATCGAGTCGCGTCCCCCCGCGACATCTTGAACGACAGTGACCCGCGGGGGGAAGAGGGAAAAAACACGCACAGGTCCGGTGTCGCCGACATTGATGTGATTCTGAAAGAACTTCATGGCGAGGATGGCGGTGATTAGACTTGAAGGGGGGAGGAGAAGGGACGCAGAAACCCTGCTCTCCATTCAGCCTTCATGCACCTTACAGCCTTTTCCTTTGTGTCATGACGTGATTTCCTTCCTCTTCCCTCCTCCCCCTCCCCTCTCTTCCTTTCTCACTTCCGTTCTGTGACGCTACTTTACTCGCGAGAAATGGGTGAAGTCAAAGTTCGTTAATCGGGCAGTGAAACGTTCGGAGAGAAAAGGGCAAGAGTTTGTCGGCAGGATCGTGTATGGCAGGGACGTAAGGAAAGAAAGACAGAGCGCAGAGAAGCAGATGAGAGGAAGACTGTATGTACACAAGAGAGGAAGGACACGATTGTTGTTGAAAGACAATTGTCGTTCACTCCACTTCCTGGATGACCTGGACCTCGCCGTTGTGCTTCTTGACGGCAACCTGTGGAGAAGGGTTTCCGCACGTCAGAGTCTTGAGGCGAGCGGTTGAAAGGAGAGAGGGACGCACCTTGGCCTTTCGCTTGGAAGCAGCGACAGGGTTAGGAGACGAGTAGATTTCCTCCAGTTCCTCGAGCGTCCTGCCGACCGTTTCAACGCAGAAGAAGCTGGAGAAGTTGAGTCGACGTTCAGGGTCAGCTGCGGTCAAAATAGCCGAAGCGATCAGACCAGCGTGGGCGCAAACTTACTACCAGATTACCGTCTCGATCAAGTCCCAGCCGACAAAGACAAAGACATAATTGTTTTGGATGCTGATACGAGAACGAAGCCACTGGTCAGCAAGCGTCCGTAGTCATACGGCAGCCTCGAGACGTACTTTTGGAGGGCGATAGGGCCGGCGTACGCGTTGATGAAGCCGATGGCGCTGACGATGACTCCAGAGAGGGACATTCCCTTGGCTCGGGCGGTCGACTCGAGGTTTTCGGCCGGATAGACTCCCTGTCAAAGAAGAAGAGAGCATCGGTGGTAAGCAAGCTGCTTGCGGAGATGTAAGAAAGAGGAGAGCGCACCTGAAGAGGGGTGTAGGCGAAGGAGAAGACGATATTAAACAGGCTGAATGGGTAAAATAAAAGCCGAGTGTCAGCTCAGGGAGGTGAAAGAGGGATGGACAGGAAGACGGATGCACAAGTAAAAGGCGAGACCAGCCCGTCCGATGTTCAAGTTGGGGTTGATGTACTCTCCCTCTGCATCGACAGGCTGCTTCGCCCACCGGTATCCGAGCGCTCCGTTGGCAGCAAGGCAGCAAGCGCAGGCGCTGAAAAGCGTCGGTAGACGTGATCAGCCAAAGAGCAAGTAGATGGAGAGAGTAGAGAGGGAGACGAACAAGGTTCCCCAAACGAGCGCGCGTCGTCGAGGCATGGTGTCGGCGAGGAAGGCAGCAGAGACGGCCGCGAAGGCCGATAGACACTGGTTGAGGAGGTTATAGCCGAGCTGGGCTGCCGAGGTGGTCACGCCGAGGTTTCTGAAGATGACGGTCTGAGGGGAGAAGGAGGGGAGCGGACTGAACGTCAGACCATTGAACTCAAGAAGGTACGGCGCAAGAGGACCCTTCACGTTGAAGCTGGAAAAGCGATTAAGTTGATCGACTGTCAGTAGATACCTCTTGGGCAACAACAAAGAAAAATGACGCACTATCCGAGTCCGTTCCCAGAGAATTGACCGAAAACGCTAGAAGGGTCGACACCAGACTTCAGTGTCATGCGAGACCAGAAGAGGGCGAAGGAAGGAGTACGTGCGAGATGAGCAAGACCATGGCCATCCTCCATCGAGCGTTCTTGGTCCGGAAGAGGGGCCGGTAGTCCCACCAGACCTTGTCAGTGCCGTCCTGAGCGATCCCTTCCTTGAACTCCTCAAACTCGAATTTGACGAGCAGGGAGTCCTCCTTTGTGTTTCCGTGGTCTGAGAAGCGAAACGGAAGGGTCAGTGCCAGGACTGAAGAAAGGGAGACCGTACGGAGCAGAACGTACACTTGACGAGGAAGTCCCGAGCCTCTTGCTCTCGTCCCCGCATCATGAGCCATCGAGGCGACTCGGGCAGGAACCAGACGGAAAACATGACGATGATGGACGGGACACCTTGCAAGATGAGTGGCAGCCTCCACGAGATATTGGACTGGATGTAGTTGCAACCAAAGGTGACGGCGGCTGGCAGGGAAGGGGGAGATCAGACAAGAAGAAGAGGAGGTCGAGTACGGGGAAACGCACCAGCAGGGATGGCGCCTCCGAACCAGCCTGTGAGGAGCATATGACAGTGTCAGCAGTGACGACTAAAGGGCAGGCAAGGCAGAGGCAACTTACCGCAGTTGCTGATGCGAGCAAGACGGACAGGCAGCACTTTTCAGTCTCTTTGCTACGAACGACTCAAAAGGTGCGAGAACTCACTAGATCCCTACCATCTTTCCTCGCCACTGGGGAGGAGCAATCTCGACGCAGTACGCCGGCGCAGCGCAAGTCATGATGCTAATTCCTGCTCAAGTCAAGAAACAATCATAGAGGATCAGCGTGCAGCATGGAGCAGGAAACACAGAAGGACAAACCCCAGCCGAGGATGAAGCGACCGACGATGAGCTGAGCGACCTTGTTGGCCGAAGAGATGACGGCCATTCCGACTGAGAGGGAACTGAGGACCAGTCAGAGCAACTCCACCGCTACAGAAAGATAAACAAGGTGGACGAACGGCAAATAACTACTCCGCCGACGAACATGCCGACCCTCCTGCCAAACCGGTCGGTGATGGGAGGGGCCGAGAAGGCGCCCACCATGGATCCGACGGTGTACAGGGAGAAGATCCTGAGACGAACGAAACCGAGCGATCAGCCCGTTGGACCGACGGACGACGGAACGTAACCGATGAGGTACTCACACAGAGACAGTCTGCAGATGCAAGGGAGAAGAGAGGTTGATCAGATCAAGTGCAAAATTTGTCTCCCTTTGGCGGGGGAAAGAGGGAAAAAACACGCACAGGTCCGGTGTCGCCGACATTGAAGTGATTCTGAAAGAACTTCATGGCGAGGATGGCGGTCATGAGACTTCCATCGTACCCATTGGCACATGCACAGAGGAAGGAAACAGCACAGCAGAGGTAGAGCTGGATACTTTCCTTGGATCGGGGGTTGAGGTGCTCGCTCTGGAGAACTCGGGCGTATTCCGCGTTGGCCTGTCGTCAACAAAAACAACGTCTTCTTCTGTCAGTATTCTATGTCCTCTCCCCTTCTCCAAATCCAGACTTGAAGATGCAGAAAGTGCAAAGGAAGGGGGGAGGGTAAAGAACGCACGACTTCCAGCACTTTGGCGTCCGAGGGAAGGTCCTGATGAAAGGCGACGTGTTCCTCCGCATGCTCGGCATGAAAATCGTCCGACTTCTTCTCGTGATCCAGAGAGGGGTAAGGCGAGTAAGGGGTGTTGGCAGACATCTTGAAGCTGCTGTAAGGGGTGGGGAGAGAAGGGTAGCAGAGAGGGAAGGGGAGAGGACGTAGGGCGTCCTTCGCCCTTTAAACTCAGATGTTAGGGGTTAACCTCGGCTTTGCTGGTTGAGTTGGAGGAGACGGGGTCAGCGGAGTCTGCATTTGCTGAGGGTGACAGTAAGCCGGGCCGCACGTACCCCTCCTTCCGTCGACGTCAGAAAAGGATCTGCGCGATGGAGGGGAGAGTGTCGGAAGGAACCACCCTTCTGCTCCCTCGGCCCTCGGCTCCCCCTCTCCCTCTCCATCAAAAGCAGCGACTGCTCCATTCTGCCTCCTCAACTCGCCTCCATCAAGACACACCTGAACATGCCCTCAAAGGTGCGTTCTTAGCTGGGATGATGCCTGTGCGAGGAAGGGACGACGGACTAACTTCGGCAAGAACACGGTAGGTCGACCATCAATTTTCTGCCTTTTGACCAACTCCAGCAACAATCAATGAAGTCAGTCGACAGCGGACGAGGAGGCGGGCCGAGAGGATGTCAAGCGTGAAGAGGTTCATTGCAATGCCGATGTGGTCGTCTAAGAATCGCTTCACCACCGGTCTCCGACAACCTCGAGCCTCTTCTTAATCCACTCGATCATCTCCTCCCGCTTGACCAACTCTCCATTGGGCGAAGCGCCCTCGACCGCACCGACCGCCTCGGCCTGGGCGAGCTCCTCCTTCGTCCGCGTCTGGTCTTTGATTCGGATGTTGCCCGACGCGATCTCGTCCGCACCGATGATGACCGCAAAGGGGATCGACTCCTTGTCGATCACGTCGAACTGGAGCTTGATGTTTTTCGGCTTGTTCTTGTACATGAACTCGGCCTGGAGAACGACAGAGGGCACGAGAAGATCGGTCAGAAAAGGGCGTAAGAAGGCATTGAGGGAAAAGAAGAGACTTACAGCGACACCAGCCTCCCAAAGCTCCTTGCAGATCTGCATGCGCTCCTTGATGAGACCGTCTCCGACCGAGACGACGTAAACCTTGGTCTCCTTTCCACGCGCAGCCTTGCCCGTCGTGCGCTCCCGCTCGGCCTGTCGAGCCATCATGCTGCAAACACAACAAGAGAGAGGCAAGAGTCAGACTGAGCTCACCAGCGCGAGAAGGCACGAGGGCAGGAAAACGTGACGACGTACATGGCGTAGACTCGCTCGACACCGACACTGATTCCAACGCACGGCACCCGACCCTGCTCGAGCGCCTTCTGCTTCTTCTTGCCCTCCGCTCCGCTGGCTGCACTCGCAAACATGCCGACAAGGTTGTCGTACCGTCCTCCAGCAGCGATTGATCCGACACCGACGGTCGACTCGTCGACGTCGGCTCCTTCCACCTTGGTTGCTGCGGGCGTCGAGGCGGCCGCGAGCGTAGGAGCGGGAGGAGCAGAGTACTCGGTAACGGCCTCGTAGATGATACCCGTGTAGTAGTCGAGTCCTCGAGCAAGCGAGAGGTCAAACGACATCTTGTCGAGGCACCCGTAGATTTCGAGGTACTCAAAGAGGATCTTCATGTCCTTGAGACCCTCTCCGGCCTCCTTGTTTCCCGTCAACGTAGCGTCCTGCTCGAGCTTGGCGAGCAACTCGAACCCTTGGCCCTTGAGCTTGACGTACTCTCCAATCTTGTCGGCCACGCCAGCGTCAAGACCCTTCTCCTCGACCATCTCCTTCTTGACGTCCGACCAAGGGGCCTTGTCGAGCTTGTCGACGGCCGAACTGATGGCGCGGATCTTGTCCTCGGGCACACCGCAGATGGAGAAGATTCCGTCGAGGATCTTTCGGTGGTTGATCTTGACGGTGAAGTCTCCGATGTCCAGCTTGGTCAGGGCCTCGCAAAGGATGGTGAGGATCTCGGCGTCGGGGACCATGGAGTCGTACGTTCCGGCAATGTCGAAGTCCTGTTGAACAAAACGAGTAGTGGGGTGGCTCAGGTCAGCGTCTGAGTCGTACGCATCCTGGGGGACGACAAGGAGGGGATACTCACGCATTGGTAGAACTCTCTGAGACGCCCCTTTGACATGGCCGGCTGGTCACGACGGTAGACCTTGGCAATGTGGTACCGCTTAAGCGACGTGAGTCCGTTCATAGCGAGGAACCGGGCGAAGGGGACCTGTAAAATGGAGGGAGGCGCAAGACCAAGGTCAGTAGAGCATGAGCGTAACGACTGGGAGCAAGCGGGTCGCTAGACGCACAGTAAGGTCATATCGAAGCGAGCAAAGCTCTCCACCCTGGTCTTGCAGGTCGTAGATGAGCTTCGAGTCCTCTCCGTACCTGCGCAACGAGGGGAAGCGACGACTCGAGTCAGTGCCGGATGACAACTTGTGCCTGGGTCGGACCCTCCAAACGACCTCGCCAAGCTCGCCGACGACTCACTTTCCAGCGAGGATCTCCTTGAGCTCAAAGACGGGCGTGTCGATCGTGCTGGCTCCGTGGGCGAGGAAGATGGACTCGAGCGTCGAGAAGATTCTCTTTCGGACGGTCGTCTCCTGGGGCAAGAAGTCCTTGGTTCCCTGCGAGCGCGCGAGTCCCAGCCAGGGCGCAAGGTCAGCAACTCGACCTGAGGCGCTTCACACCTTCATCATACTGAAGATAAGCCGACAACGGACCTTGGGGACCTTGAGAATGAGCCTGGACGAAGCAGCAGGCTTCTTGTCGCCCTTCTTTCCTCCAGCAGTGGACGGTCCAGCAGCTCCGGCGGGCTTCTCCTTCTTGGGTGCGAGAGCCTTGAGCTTGTTGAGCTCAGCGAGCTCGGTCTCGATGGGCTGCTTGTCGATCTTGAGCTGTCGGATGCGGTTGCCGAGCGTGACGATCTGGGCTTCGAGGTCGGCGGGAGGAGGAGCGGCGGCAGCGTCGGACATGGTGCGAGCGGGGAAGAGGGCAGGAACGGGCAGGAGGCTGCGAGGGTAGATGCGTCTGGGGAGAGTGTGTGCGAGGGTCCTGAGCATGCACCAGATGCGATGCAGGAGAGGGAGGGAGGTTTAGAAGGGCGAAGAGGGGCGGTTGCGAGGCTCAGCTTAGAAGCTCAGAAGCGCGACAGGGCGGACTCCTGGGGCTGAAAACACATAAACCCCAGCCGAGGGTTGAGTGCCCGACTTGGGATTTCTGTCATCGCGCAGCAGCCCCTGCTCTGACGCGCCTGTCCTTCCTTTTGCTCTCCTTCTTCGCCCTCGATGAGCCCTGGCTTGCCTGACTTCTCGAGAGTCTCATTCTTGATAGTGAAGACACCGTAAAAGCCAGATCTGGCCTCGTATTGTGCCGTACTTCGCACAGTTTGGTCGTCGGTCCATCCGGGCGGACCAGTCGCTGCGAACCGGCTCGGCGTCGCCCCGACTTGTGCTCCATCTCTTTTTCATCGTTGCCCCTTCGACTCTTCAACTTTTTCGAGTTCGAAACCCATCTTTCACCTTCACCACCACCCCATCTCAATCCAGAAATCTCATCATGTTTGCTCGTTCCATTGCCCGAACCGTCGCCCGAACCGTCTCGTCCAAGCCGTCGAGCTCGCTTCCCTCGGCTGCCACCAGGTCCTTCGCTTCCTCGTCCCTCCTCCGACAGTCCCCTCCCATCAAGACGCCCGAGGAGATTCAGGCGGAGTACGACTCGTATCGAACGACTGTAAGTCGAAGACCTTTTCTTCTTGACGAAGGTCGTTGGGTGCGCCTCGAAGGCTGCGGGCTGACGGACCGACGCCTCCCTGCGCTTCCCTCCAACAGACCGCAAAGACTCGAGAGGGAGAGGATGTCATCATCCGGTACGACTCCATCATGCGCGAGATCCACGACGACGACCTCGGACACCGAACGGGTGCGTACCTCGTCTTTTTCGAAAGAGATGGGTCGAGACTCGCTTCTTCGGCTCGTACGCCAAACTCCGTTCTGACCCCTTCCTCGCGCCTGTCATTTTGGACCGTCCCCAGTCAACGTCAACGAGAAGCGCCACAACAAGCGAACCCTCCAGACTCTGTCATTCGACGGCAAGGTCTGCGTCGTCACCGGTGCTGCTCGAGGATTGGGCAACATGTTCGCCCGAACGTTTGTCGAGAGTGGATGCTCGAAGGTTGTCATCATGGACCTCAACCAGGCCGACGCAGACCGAGCTGCTAGCGAGTTGACGGAGTGGTTCGGTGCGCTCACTCCTCGCGTTCGACTATCACTTGTCTGGTTTGGATGCTGAAGTCCTCGTCCACTTCTCTTCTTCCTTTCTGCAGAGCAGCACGGAGATGTCAAGAAGGGCGACGTCGAGGCCCTCGGACTGGGAGTCAACGTTGCAGACGAGGCTGCCGTCCAGGCTGCCTTCGCCGCCGTCAAAAAGCAGTTTGGAGGAGTTGACGTTCTGGTCACTGCTGCAGGTTCGTCTTCCGCCGTTCTACCCTCGTTTCTTAAGCTCGTTGCTGACAGGCCCTCCTCAACAGGCATCGTCGAGAACTTCCCTGCCGAGGTGTACCCTTCCGACCGCATGAAGCTCCTGTACGACATCAACGTTCACGGGACCTACTACTGCGCCAGGGAGGCCGCCAAGATCATGTTCGAGAACGAGACGAAAGGGTCCATCGTTATGGTCGGATCCATGTCGTCCAATGTACGTCCATCACTCCCCTGACTCAACTCGTCGAGCCGGTCGCGTTCTCGCGTCGGACAGCTGTACTCTTGTTCACTGGCTTGCGGGAAGTCGACGAAAACTGACACACTGGCCTTGCGCTTCGGACCTTCCAGATCGTCAACATCCCTCAGCGACAGGCTCCTTACAACGCCTCCAAGGCCGCCGTCCGACACCTCGCCTCCAGCATGGCCGTCGAGTGGGCCACTCGAGGTGTCCGAGTCAACTGTCTCTCGTGCGTTCTCCCGCCGTCCGCCCTTCCTTGCACCGCGCGCGCAGCTGACACCCACCCCGAAACCTTTCTTCTCAGGCCTGGGTACATGTTGACTGCCTTGACCAAGACGATCTTGGACCGGGAGTCTGAGCTTCGGGACAAGTGGGTTGGGGGGACGCCCATGCAGAGGTGCGTCGTTTCTTCACTATCGTTTCCTCGCGCTCTTGCTGACTTGGACGCCTTCGTACTACAGGATGGGAGAGCCCGAGGACCTCAAGGGCGCTATCGTCTACCTCGCATCAGATGCAGCTGCGTTTACTACGGGAGTCAATCTCAACGTGGACGGGGGCTACTGTCTTGTAAATCCTACCGGCTGGGTCATCCCGGTCGTTTCCCCACCTCCCCGAGACCGATTTCTCAGTTCTTGCTCTGTACTGACCACTCTCTCTACTCTTTCCTTTTTGACAGGTTTAAACTTCTCTTTCCCATCGCATCCTGCCCTCGCCTTTCTCATTTTCATCGAAGAACTCGTACAAAGGATCCATCTTCTCACGCTGTCGCCCCGCCATTCCCCCCGCTGTACAACACGCTTGCTTCGGCAGCACCTTCTCTTTTTTGAGATTCAATATCTCGTTAAGTCGTCTTTCGGCTCTGCTTGAGAAGGAGAGTCTATGGTAGAGGAGGATGAGGAAGGGACGGGGAGGGGCTGCGCGCAGACAAGTCGATTGGCGGTACGCCTGGGTGCACATGTCAACCAATCTCTTCCTTTTTTCCTTCTCTGTCAAACGTCAGAGCTGGACCATTCCCTACATTTTACAGACTCTGCTGAGAAAAAGAAGCAAAGAGGTCGTCAGAGTAGGAGAATTCGGAAATGGGCCCGGCTTTGCGCAGCTTGAGGAGCACGCACGTTGAGGTCTCTGCTCTTTGCGCTCGTCCGACCAACCTCACCTTCCTTCCCACCCCCATCACTCGCCCCCTTCTGACTGCACAGAAGCTCGACTCGACCCAGTCTACCTCCGAAGGACAGGCATCGCATCCAGGCGTCGTGCCAGCATCCTCTTCACTTCCGGTCGAACGCAGCCCGCAGCCCACCTGCCCAAACTAAACCGCCCGAGCGCTCCCCTCCTCGAGATCAACCTCCAGTCCCATCCTCTCGCTATCGTTCTCCCTCTAGAAGAACCTCTGCCGAGGTCTCATCCAGCCTCCAACTCTCTAGGACTCTCGAAAGGAGTCTCCTCCAGCCTACTCAGGTCGAGACACCTCTGGCCCACGCTCGTGCTCTCTCAGCCCCCAGACAGACACAGACCAACCCACGATGAAGGTCCGTTCCTCCCTCCTGCCTTCTTCCCCAGCGACTGTTTAATGGTCTTTGACGAGAACTCTGCGTGCTGCATGGTGGGTTTGACAGTTTGGAAAGCAGATCCAGAGCCAGCAAATCCCTGGTTGGACGGAGTACTACCTGGACTACAAGTTCCTCAAGAAGGTGCGCCTCTGCTACTTCCCCATCCCTGACCATGTCACTCCAGAAGCTGACTGTACGACCATCTTTGCCCATTGGAACTGCTCTGCCGTCCAGATCATCAACTCTCTGGCCGCCAACCGTCCTGCGTCTGAAGCGGCAGCCCTCGCGGCAGGTATCCGACCCCCACCTCCTTCGTCCCTCCTCAATGGAACGTCGTCCACCCTCCCCCAACCCATCCCAAGCTACTTCTCCACCCAGACCGAAAGCTCGGCCGATCTCACTCGCGGAGGAGATGTCTCGTCCATGGTGCTTGACGATGACGAGCCGTTACCTCCCAGCGCTCAGCCCCCTACGCCAGGTTTCGGTAGTCGGACGACCAACGTCAAGGTCCAGAGCTTCATGAGTGCCGGAGCCGCTTTGGTTGGGGGTGAAGGAGGGAACGGTTTGTCAGAGTCGAATCGGGGGAAGGATCACGGCACGCTGGTCGCCCATCGGACTGTCTTCTTCTTCAAGCTCGAGCGTGAGATCGAAAAGGTACGGACCAGCCTGCACGCTGTTCGTTTTACTCCTGCACGAGGCCTGACCTCGAAACTCTTCTTTGAACGCACAGATCAACGTCTTTTACCTGCAGAAGGAACGCGATCTCCGACTTCGACTGCTGACGCTGCTGTCAAACCGCAAGCGGATCCTCGCCTCCCTCCGGCCCGGCAACGGTACCTCGGCCGACCTCAAGATCAACTCTGGCTCGACGTCGTCGGTTTTGAAGGTTGAGTGGAAGGCTCTGGAGGAAGGATGGAAGGTGCTCGAGCGAGACTTGGGCAAGCTGCAGGTGCGTCACGTGCCTCTCTGTGGAAGTTCGCCCCCTCGATAGGGAGCTGATGAAGTCCCTTCTCTTCCTCCTTCTCCATCCTACAGCAATTCATTGAGATCAACGCCGTCGGATTCCGAAAGATCCTCAAGAAGTGGGACAAGCGCAGCAAGAGCAACACCAAGGAACTATATCTGTCCAGGCAGGTCGAGGTTCAGCCTTGCTTCAACCGAGAGGTCAGTGCCTGCCGCTTCTTCTCCCCATCGCACACTTCCCACTGACAAAGGGGTCATTTCTGTGGATGCAGTTCCTCGCGAAGCTGTCGGACATCATCGCGGCCAACCTGCTCGATCTCGAGAACGGAGCGGATGGCATCCAAGTCGAGATGGACAAGGACCTCGCGGACGAGACGCTCGAGCACCCCGTCGAATTCGAGGCCGACACGTACGACTCGCTCGATGCGCTCGCAGAGGTGGAGGCTGCCTTGAACGAGGGTTTGCAGAGCAAGGACTTGCAGGGCACCCTGGAGGCTTTCCAACGTGCAGTCGAGGACATCACGCGACTCGAGGACCAGCGAGCGGAGGTGGATCGCATCCTCTGGAAGGCCGTGCTCGACCTCCATGCACAGTTCGTGGAGGCCGCCCTTGCTGTCGTCGGAATTCAGGTCGATTGGGCTCGATTAGACGGCATCAATGGCCGAACCAAGCTGCACGAGGCTGCGCTCGTCGGTCTCCTTCCTCTCGCACAGGCTTGTGTCTCGAGAGGGATCAGTGTTGGAGAGAAGGACGTCTACGGCCGGACCGCTCTGCACTATGCTACCTCGGGAGGGCACCCGGACCTTGTGTCCTACCTGCTCAGCATCAACGCCGATCCAGTCGCCGTCGACACGGACGGCAACACTCCTCTTCTCCTCGCCATCATCGAGGGTCGCATCTCATGTGTCAAGATCCTGCTCGACCACACCTCGTCCACTTCCACTTCCACCATCATCGAACCTCTCATGTCGGTTTCCAACGACCTGATTCCGCTCTCGCTCGCCTGTCAGTACGGCCACGAGGAGGTTGCTCGTCTGCTCCTCCACAAGGGCGCCAAGGTAATCCCGAACTCGGAGGGTCTCTACCCCCAGCACCTCGCCGCTCGAGAGGGTCACCCGGGCGTCTGCAGACTGCTCGTCCAGGAGGGAGGACCGGCAGCGGGCGGTAAGGACCGAGAGGACAAGTACAACCAGTGGACGCCCCTCTTTCACGCTGTCCTCGGAGACCGGCCGAGTCACGTCGAGTGCGTCAAGGTGCTCGTGGAGGCGGGCGTCGACGTCAACGCCATGGACGAGTACGGCAAGACTGCGTTGTTCTACGCGGCCTACTACGGCGTGAGTTGCGCTCTGCTCTTCCCATCAAGCGCGGTCTGGGTCTAATTCTCTTGCTTGGTTTTTTTTTTTTTTGCAGCACATCGAGGCCGTCAACATCCTCCTCGAGGCCGGATCGGACGTTGCCGCCAACAAGATCCAGTTCGCGGCCAAGGCAAAGTCGCCGCTTAGTCTAGCCGTCTCTGGCCTGGACATGAAGGGCTCGCCGGCCTCGGACCTCGACCTTGACGAGAACATGGACGACCTCATCCCCAGTCTGTCGTTGCCTCCTCCCATCGTCCCTCTCCAGGTCTTTGGTCACAACTAGTAGGTCCCTTCACCACTTGCTCCGCCCTTCACGGCGCAGCTTCTGACGGTTCTGAATTTTTTCTCGCCACAGTCTCGACAAGCGTTGTCTGGTGCAGCTGTCTCTTGGTCGACCCTTCACCCGACACATCTCATCTTCAGGAGCTACCGTCCCGCCAGTCAAGCTCTACGGAGCGACCGAGGACCGCATCAACAAAGACAACTGGTCTTCGATCAAGCTCGTCATGACGTCCAAGCCCGACATCACCTCAATGCCTCACAGCGTCATTCTCCCTCTGGCCGACGAGCGCGAGACGTTCGACTTCCAGGTTTCGGCCGAGAACCTGCCTCAGTTCTCTATCGACCTATCCATCTACCCTACCTTCGGAAGCAAGGTGATCGGCAAGGCCGTCGTCCTCTTCTCGTCGCTGGACCACGTCAACTCGCATCAGACCTTCGTTGCACCGTTGCTCGACCATCATCTTAAGACTATTGGAGAGGTGCGTCTCGCTTTACTTCACCCTTTCCCTTTCTAATACTGACACGTCGGTCCTCTATTTGCCCCCAGGTCGCATTCGAGCTCAGCGTCGTCCGACCCTTTGTCGAGGTCCAGCTCGAGATCGGAGGAAAGGTCGAGACGTACTGGAAGTCAACGACCGTTCCCACCTTCTCTGGTCTCAGCCAGGATCACGGCCGACGCTTCAAGCCTCACCGGCCTTTGTCGGTCGCCACGAACTCGCCTCGGATCTCTGGAGCGGTAGGAGGGTCGTCGACTCCGTCCGCGCCTACTCAGCCGGAGAACGGTCTCATCACCTCCACCTCCCTGACTGTGAGTTGCTGCTGTCGCCTCCGTTTCGCTGTCCGTGCGTCCTGACACCCTTTGCGATTTGCCTTCCAGGGTCAATACATAAACATCATCGTCCAGGTCACTCGGGACCTCGTCCCGGTCGTCTACTCCAATTGGGCGCTGCCGGTCGAAGGCTTCCAGCTTGGAGTGACGGACATCGATTTCTCTCAGTTCTCTCAGCTGGCTCAGAGGCAAAAGATCGATCTTGACTCCTTCACCGGCGGTCTGACGGCTACGTCTCCAGCTGCGGATTGGCATGCTGCCATCGTTGCCTCCATGGCTTCGCTTGAGCGGGTCCTCGCCGTCCTCCCGAACCACCTCGGCGTCAACCTCGAGGTCCGGTACACGACCAAGCACGACGCTCGTCGACTGAACTTCAACCACAACGTCGACGGCAACGATTACGTCGATGCTGTCCTCCGAGCCGTCTATGAGGCCGGAAAGATCCCTGAACGAAATCGCAAGATCGTCTTCTCCGCGTTCGACCCCGTCATCGCGTCCTTCCTCAACTTCAAGCAGCCCAACTACGCCGTCTTCTTCAGCAGCTACTGCGGTCTCGCCCGATCTCGCCCGGCAGGTTCGGAGAAGCTCATCCCGATCGAGCTGGATGAGGAGGACGACAAGCGCTGTCTGAGCGTCCGAGAGGCCGTCAAGTTTGCGAAAGCCAACAACCTGCTTGGAGTCATGCTCGATGCCACTCTCATCGTGCGTCCCTCTCTTTGCCTGCTTTCTGAGGCTTAAATTGACCTGATGCCCTTCATCTTGACAGGCCCAGGTCCCTCACCTCATCTACTCGATCAAGGAGTCGGGTCTGATCCTCGCCGTCTTTGGAGGCCTCGACCAGTCGTACATGGGCAAGATTATGTCCCGCGGCTGCTGCGGCAAGCCTCCGTCAATAGACGGCTTGCCATCCGTTGACGCATGTATGCAAGCTGGGTGCGTACCTTCCCTTTGCCTCCTACCTCTCGCGCTTCCATCGCTGACGCTCTTCCTTGTCTTTGCTCTCTCTAGGGTCATCTCTTACTCTTTCTAGACTCGACGTTGTGACGAACACTATGGTTTTGCCTGTACCCTGTATCCAAGACCTCTCTTTTGCCTTCTTTTCCTCGAGACGACAACCTCTTGATCGTAAAGAACACATTCATAAGCTAGAAGCGGGCAGATGAGGAAGGTGCTGGCGACTCGCTGGCGATGGAAGGACTGTAGGGCGTCCCATCCTCCTTGAGCTTCCGGTCTCTCCTCGGTGGTCGAGGCGGAGGGACACCGCCCGAAGATCGGTTGCTTGGAGGCTCGGGCGCGTCTTGGTGGATTGTCGGGGCGGACCGCGACGGTGGAGGAGAGGGAGCGCGAACAAGAGGTAGGGGACTGGGGTTCCGAGAGGGTGCAGCTGAAGGCCGAGCCGATCCTCGTCGGTCGATCAGGCCATCTCGGAACAAGAAGGTCAGGTCCAGTCCGATGTCGTACAAGAGCTACCCAAAAGAAAGGATGTCAGCAACAGCAACAGGTCAAGACGGTTCCAGTGATTTGACAACGCACCTTCTTACTCAGCGACCGGACGATCTCGAGCGCCTCCTCGATGACTGCAGGCTCCTGGTCGGGTGTGTAGATCTGATCCTTGAACATGACTGCGAAGGCTTCGACTTGCTCCTTCGACCACTTGACGAGACCTGTGGGGAGAGACAAGCACGTGATGAGGTTCAGCTTGTGAGACTGCTAGAGGCGTGCGCCAGGCCGGAGACTCACCGCTCGCCATCGAGTTCTCCCGGAATGCGTTCAGGTACCACTGAGCAGTGACGCTGACTCCCATGAACCAAACGACGGCCAGTTCGTTCAGGTACTGGATCGTCTCTCCTCGCTCCCAGTTGATCTGCCCGACTCGGCGCTTGAGGATGTCGGTTCGTGCCGACAGGAAGGTCGACCGGGCGAGGTCTGCCTGTTCGAGTCGGTAGAAAAAAGAGACGAGAGTGACAAGTGCGGGTTTGCGGATGGTGGGCGACTGGATAGACGTGCTAAGATGGCCAAGGAGAAGATCCTGCTGAGTGGCGAGACGTTGCCGAAGGAGGACAGCAGGGATGGGATCGGTTGCGTCGGCAGCGGCGAAGCCAATCAGGCGCTCCTTCCCTGTCGAAGCAATGATCGACACATGGGTCAGATTCGAGTCGAAGTAGAGATGGGAGCTGTTGGACTGACCTTCCTCAATCAGCTCGACAGCCTCCTCCCAGTTCTTCAGGGCCAAAGCGACCGTCACCTCATCCGTCCACTCCTCAATGTACCTGACGTCCTTCCCTCTCGTTCCATCCGCCGAAGCAGCTCTCGACATACCAGCTTCGGGCGTTCCAACAGCCGAGTTGGAGGCCGACATCCTCGACGACGAGATGCCGGAAGGAAGGTTGGGCATCGGTGGAACGCCACCCTGCGCCATATCGACTTGCCAGAGCGTCCGTCGCTTCTCCTGCTCCTTCTCGATCTCGCGCCGTTTGCGTGAGGCGAGTTCCTCGGCCACCTTTCGGAAGCTGAGCAGGAGCGAGCGCTTGCTGTCAGGCTTGTCGGTCCGGAAGATGAGCGTCTCCTTGCCTCGGCGGATCTTGATGGCGTTAGTCAGGTCTGCAGAATCGAACGTACGGGAGATCAGTACATCAACCCCAAGAGTACGTAGAGGATGGCACTGACCTCCAGAGTCTTTGACGTCCACCACCGTCACCTCGGCCAGCATCCAGCACTTCTCAGCCACGAGCTTCCCATCTGACTCGCCGCCCTTCTTAGCCTTCATCTCCTCTGCTCCCGTCCGTCTCTTGACAGCGGCAACCAGCACCAGGTCGTCGAGCAAAAAGAGGTGAACGCCTCCCTTGACCTTGTACGTTGCCGGGTTGAGTTCGACGAACGCAGACGTCTCCGCGACGACGTGTCGGCCAGGGATCAAGGGGATGAACTTTTGCGAGCCCGAGACTTGAGAGTAGAGCGCTTGAAGTTGCGTTCGGTAGAGGGACTGCAGGTCGGCAACGGAGCTTCGCCGGGTGGAAGCAGGAACGTTGGAGGACGATCCGATGGAGGAGGCTATCGACCGACGTAGGGCAGGGTCGTCGGCCGCGTAGGACGAGAGGCCAGAGAGAGACTCTGGCACGGACTTCCAGTCGGAGAGAAGAGACTGGAGTTCGAGCAAGCTAGCCTCGAGGGTTGAGATTTCGCGCGAGATGGTGATGAACTCGGTGTAGCTGCGGATGAGGAGGGGTTGTGGGATGTCAGCGCTCCCGAACTCAACCACTGGCGACTGTGCGTTCGTACGCACTTCTTGAAGACATTCTTTTGAAGCTGTGGGCACAAGAGTAGAGGTCAGAGAGAGAGGCCTGGATAAGAGAAAGGAGGGGGAGACGAACATCCTCTGAGGTGGCCTCCTTGCTCTTCTCGAGCGCGGCCACAAACGCTTGGATCTCGGCCTCGGACGCCCCAGCGAGCTTCGTCTTGAGGTCTGTGGGTGACGAGATTAGGAGACATCCGTCAGACGCAGGACACAACCTCGAGAAGAGCGCAAAGGTGAACTCACAAGCCTCAGGATCAAACCCCTCCTTCCCAATCTCAGCTAGGTCAACCTGCCCGGGATCCCTCCTCAGCCCCATATCACCCCTCCCAACCCCTCGACCGGCCATCCCAGCTCCTTCCTCGTCCGATCCTCCTCCAGCATCCTCCTGAACAGTCCAGACGTTCTCCGCGGCCTCGTCCGTCGTCGCTCGTCGGCTGGCGAGCGCGCTCGGATGGCTTGGGAGAGCAGGGACGGGAGGCGCAGGGTAGGAGGGCAAGGAGGGTCCGTCGGCGTATCGAACTGAAAGACGACTCTTGATCCTGTCCGAAACTCCCTTGGTCCTGTCTCCTCCGAGTCCACCTGGACGGCTGCCGATCTGAGGGGCTTTGGAGACCTTATTAGGTGCTGCTGACGGGCGACGCGTGCGCAGAGAGCTGGCGATGGCGGACGGGAAGCCCTTGGACGACGGCCCTTGGGACGAAGGGCCCTTCTGCAGACGAGACATACTGGAGGGCGACCTGTAGGGAGTGCTTTCAGGTCCTGATGCCGCTGCGGGTCGGGTAGTCGCAAAGCTGGAAGGCGAGGGTTGAGCCAGATAGAGGTTGGGGTTGCGCAGCGACCGGTCGAAAGTTCAGCCCAACCCTGACCCCCAACTGATCTTCGTCTGACAGCTAGCAGCTCCGGCCGACTAGTAGGACGGCTGAGCCTACCAACTCTCCCTTCTCACGGTCCCTCTCACTCTCTCCCAAATGTCGTGACCATAGAGGGTCCGTCTCCAGTCCAAACACTCGAGATGGTGAGCATCGCCTTCTCAAGAAGCGGGGAGGGTCAGAACTGACGATGTCTGTTATTCCAAAGACCCCAAGTATATCCTCCCGAACGCTCCAGTCGAACGCTATGACGGCCACAACATGGACAATAATTCTCATCACATCATTGATCCTTACGGATCACAGGAGTACGGAAGGGAACCTGAGATATTCGGGTGAGCTTGCCCGAAAGAAGAATTTGTTTGAAGCGCTCACTGACAGGCGACGTGTCGGCTCTATACCAGGCCGCCCGATCCCCCTGAACTGAGCAGAGCCTCCTACGAAGAGGAAACGGACGCCGTAACGATGAAAAGAGATTCACTTGGGCAAGGGGCAAGCTCTAACGGATGTTGTGCTTCAATCCACCGACGGCGTCGTCCATCACACTTGTCGGTTACATCTCCAATATGGGTCGGCCATGCAGGAGTTGATGCTCAAATTACCCGAGTCCTCAGACAACGAGAGGCTTGACGGTCGTCCAGTCATCAGAATGGACGAATCGTCTCAGGTTCTCGATCTTTTCCTCTCGCTCGTCACTTCAGCTGCGAGGAGGACCGCACCCAAGTCGACCGTCAGGACCCTTCTTCAGTACGTTTTTTTGTGTGTCTTTTGTGTAGATTCTGCGTCTAGACCCCCTCAAGAGCTGACACCGACCCGTACATATCGTCAGAGCACTCTATATCGCAGACTAGCTCGACTCTGATCTTCTCCGCTCGGAGGTCCTTTATGAGCTCCTCCTCAAACCCAACCTCTACATGTACCTCCCTGCCGTGTTTGACGAGGCTGTCTTTCTCAAGAAACACGACCGAGCCAGAAAAATCTGGCTCTCTTCCACGATTTGGAGTAACGATTTGGAGTACACAGGGTACGACCCTCGTCCACAGTGTAAAGACGCGGAGTTGGAGGTCAAAGGAGACCACAAATGGCTCGAGCCCGTTGCATCGGGCGTCCAGTACATCTATGGCACCTCCGGTCAAATTCGACGCATCATCAGCATCCCTGAGGACCTGGCCGCCCAGTTTCCGGGTCCTCTTTACCTCCGGCTCGTCAGGAGTCAAGACCAGTTGCTCATGCACTGGCGGACGTACTTCGCCTCGCATCTTCTGGAGGACTTTGACGTACATATCCAGGATCTCTTCCTCTCTCGTTTTGCTGGCTAACCCGCTCTCCCTCTCTTCACCTCTGTAGGCTGTTTGGGATCCCGTGTACCTCAACACTCGATCATCAACGCTCTTCGCTTTTCGCGAACGGTTTCCACTTTCCCCACCAAATCTTACATTTCCTCTGAATTGCATCATTCATTCCACCTTAGACTTGCTTGTCCTTCCTCTTGCACCATGTCTCTTTCCCCGCCACGACCTTTGTGCTTTGTCTTCCCTCAGAACGCGCTCTCGCACTGCTCATGCCTTTCAAGGGCGACTCTCCTTCTCCTGGCTCTTTCCGACTCCTTTCTTCCCTTGCCCTCTCGATGCACTCTTCTGAAATCTCTCCTACTCTGAACTCAAGCACGCGGTGCAAGATGCTGGAACCTTCATCAGATCGCTACTCTCGAATAACTCCTGGTCGTTCCTCTAGGCTCAGAGGAGAAAGTCGAATGGGTCGGCCTTCTTCTGCCCACCAGCGGCAGGAGGAGCCGAGCCGTTGTTGTTCGTCGACGAACCAAAGTCAAACGGCGAACTCTGCTGCTGCTGCTGCTGAGAAGGCTGACCAAACGCACCGAGCTGACCCTGAGCAGCCGAAGGCTGACCCCACACTCCCCCCGGTGCAGCACTCGCCGATCCCGGAAACGCACTCGGCGTCGACGCGCCGGAAGGTCGCTGGCCGAACCCTTGCGAGTACAGCGCAGAGAGGTCGATCGGCTTCTTGATGCCGCCGGCTTGTTGTGGTGCGCCCACGGGCGAGCTGAAGAAGTTGTTGGCGGGTGTAGGGGAGGGAGAGGGGGCCGAAAAGAGGTCGGCTGGGAGTCCGCCGAGGAGGGTCGTCGAGCCGGACGCTGCGGCCGTGGAGGAGGAAGCGGAAGAAGTAGAAGGGTCGTGGTTGATGGTGGTCGGAAGAGCGATGCTTGCTGCTGGGGGCGAGTCGGCGAACGCATCGAAGGAGATGAGCGAGGGCTCAGCAGGCGGAGGAGCGGTGTATTGACTGCAGGAGTGAGGCGCAAAGTCACAGAGGTCAGTTGCTGGATAGGGTCGAGCAGAGACCTGCAGGACGTACGAGATGTCGACCCCTCGTCCCTTGTCCCAATTGCCCTGCTTGCACTCCTCGTACCTCTCTAATACCCCGTTGATCAAGTCGTTCATCAACAGCAGTCGATCTGCAAAGCGCCAGTCCACGGGCAACTCTCATCAGCGAGGAGGTCCAACGGCGTACGGGGAGGGGGGGTGAGGGACGTACCCAGCGAGTCTGGTGCCTCCTCCGAAACCTCCGAAATCCACTTCTGGATCTTCGGTCGAGCCTGCTTGACGCTCAGCGCCACCTGACTGTACTCGTCGCCGTCCACACCAATATTCTTGCCCTCTTCGGCATTGTTGAGCATGTCGTTGAGCAAGATGGCCTTTGACTGGACCTTGTCGAGCTCCCTCGAAGTCTGCTCTTCGTAGTTCGGTTGTTGGTCCGGTTCCTACGTACAAGAAGTGGATATCGTTAGCTTAAGTTTAGAGGGGACGAAGGAGTAGGAAGAGAAACGCACAAAGCCTGAGAGATCCTTCATCAGCTCCTGCGCCTTCAGCAGATCCTTCGGCGTTCCCCTGCGAATCAACTCCTGCAGCTTAGCAGACTTGGCCTGTCTGTCCTCCTCCTCCAGCTCGTGAGGTGTCTTGAGGTTCTGGTGAGACGAAGCCGAAGAAGGAAGGGAAGGGGTCAGCGCTCAAGGAGAGCTTCGGCGCAGCACCGCGCGATCCAGAGGAGAGGAGCCAACCTCGGTTTCGGTCGTTTGAAGAGTAGAAGCACCCCGGAGCTCTCTGAAACGGTAGCCTGTGCAAGCAAGAGAAGGTAAGGAGGGGTCCTGGTCAGAGAGCGTCTCGCAAACATCAAGGTGAGATTTCGGCCGTGTCCGCCGCTTGATGTACAACCAGCCGATCCGTCAAAAAGAACCCCTCGACTCCCCCCAAACAACCCAGACCCAGCACAGCAAACGAGGAGGGCCGGAAAGCGAGCGCAGAGGGGGGGGGGAAGATACCCTTGTAGCTCAGCAGCCTGTGCATATCTCGAATGTGGACGAGATCCTCCTTCCACTTGGAGTGAGCGCAAATCGTTGCTTTCCACTCGTGAATGAGCTGTTGCATCGTCAAGCAGTAGCAGAAGGAGTCGGATTTTGCTCGTCAGCTCTGGCTCTACGCTGAGAAGACGAGGTCGATAGAGCGCGATAGAGCATGATGGACGAAGCGACGGTCGAGATTGGAAAGGACGCACCTCCAAGGTCTTTGTCATCACGACTCCAGGAAAGACAGGCGGTCGTTCCGGAAATTTTCGTACGAGCTCGTTCAGGAACTCCTTTGTGGCAATCTGGAGCTGGAAAGGGTAGCCGCAGTTCTTGACGAGGGTGTCGAGGAGCTGAAAGAGAGGAGGGAAAAGAGCGATTGAGCGACAGAAGTCAGCCTCAATCGAACAAACGCCCGAACATTTGGAGGCATCTTAGTGCGATAGATATGTAGGAGGGGTTTGAGGTCGAGGAGGCAGGGCTGCGAGGTACGGTCGTTTGACTGCACCGACCTCTGAATAGAGCGACAAGAGGTCCGCCCCCCTCCCTTCCCATCACAGCTTCTTGTCATCCCTCGCACACCTTCCCTACCCTCGTCTGCACTCTTCGCGCGGATCCAAAGCACGAGGTCGAGAGGAGAGCTAACGAGGGAGCTGTGCGTCCTTCGACGGAGACCTCGTCCCTTGCCCAGCCCACGTCCCATCTCCTCCGCCCTCCCCGATCCCTAACGCCCCTACAACCGATTAAACACGGATCGACAACGCGAAAGCCAAAGACTCACGTGCAGTGCGAGGACTCCGACGTGCTGGTTGCGGCTGTTGACCTCTGCGACGACGGCCATCGCAGCCTCCCTAGGCGTGTTGGCCTTCTTGTCATTGATGTAGTCGGCGAGGGTGAGGTTGCGGTCGTACGCCGGCTCGGGCAAGGACGGGTCGCATGCCTGGAGGACGAGATGGTGCGTGCGCGAGGTCGGTTGCTGGTAGGGCGGATACATGGTCCTCTCGAAGGGAGTTGATGTTCGGACGGAGCAGACGGACTCAGCTCCAGCAGCCAGCGCCCGCGGGTAGGCAGGTTGGGCGGCAGGTCAGTTTCTGATTTGATACATGATTGAGTAATCATGATAAACTCAGAATCTGTATCATGATCCGCCTTGGAGCGATCTCACGTGTCTGTTCCGCCCGGTTCGCGACAACGGTACCCGTCCACGACACCATCCATCTTCTTTCTCCAGACACTCCTCAGATCAACAACGATGGACCCTCCGCCAGACCCAACACCGGCACAGGCCTCCTCGGCTGCAGCTCCGCCAGCTCCAGGTCCTCCTTCGTCAGCAGCATCCTCCTCCCGCCTGCCCGCACCCTCAGACCCATCGACACCATCGACCGACCCCAGACTGTCCGATATGGACTCTGCCGAGCTTCTCGCCGTCCGCGCTCTCGGAGACCTCATGCACTCGACCTCCTCGGTCGCTACTTCCTCGTCGTCGTCGCATCCTTCGACGTCGGAGCCAGTCCCGTCCGGGTCGTCATCAGCCCACGACCCAAACTTCTACTCTCGTGTGTCGTCCTTGCCGGTCGTCAACCCCCTCCTTCGAGCGTACTCGACCGCAACGGAAGGCTCGAGAGTCGTCAAGTACGTCGAGGGAACGATCGGTGCTGTTGGAGGGAGTCTGATCGGCGAGGAACGCGGTAGACGGTTGGACGAGTGGGGGTGCAGGACGTTGGACCGAGTTGGGGTAGGCATCCCTGGAGACCCTTCCTCGACTCCGTCCAGGGAGGAAGCATTGGGTGGTGCTTCAACTAGCAGTGGGTACACCGAGAGGCTGGAGCGGGACTTCGACCGGGACAACGAAAGGACTTTCCTGAGCTCGAGCACGAGTGTCCGGTCGACGAGCGGGGATAGGTCGGCGAGTTCGTCGGACGAGGACCAAGGTGGACCAGAGTCGAGAGGACGGTCGAGAAGGTCAAACAGGAGGAGGGACTTGCCACTGAGTACGTCGCCGCTCAATTCTTGTTCACCTCCTTTCCTCCTGACGCGCTCGCCCTACTCATCCGGCAGACCAAGCGGAGACGTCACTCCTCCCTCTACCCGAACGTCGGTCTCCACCTCAAAGCGGCAACCGATGGTCCAATATGCTGGTCGAGGCGGGTATGACGGCAGGAGGTATCGGAGCCGCCGTCAGTGAGGAGAGCATGAAGAGTCTGAAGTATTGCCTGCAGTGGCTTCAGGTGCGTCGCCCCCCTTTCTCACCGTTACCTCAGCAAGAACAGACGCACGCACCTGTTTTGGACGCAGTACGCTACTGCCCACATCGATCATCAGATCCACCTCCTTCGCGACTTCCTCCAGACGCTCTCGTCACCTACGACCCCCCAGAACGCGCTCATCTCGCCCGCGTCGCTGCACACGCTCTCGCGCATCAAGTCGGACGTGGTCGAGACGATCCGAAAGGTCGTTGGGGTCGTTTCGACCTATGCTGGAGGCGCTCTGCCGGAGGGGGCGAAGAATCGGGTCAAGGGCTTGGTGTTGGCGTTGCCGGAGAGGTGGGCGATGGCGAACCCTGGAGGAGGCGGAGGGCAGGAGGAGGAGGGACCGACGATCAGCGCTGCGAAGGCTGCGACGGGACGAGTGTTGAGCTTGGCTGTGGAAGGATTGGATATGCTCAGTGGGTGTGCGGCTGTCTTTGGAGAGAGTCTCGAGAGGGCAGAGATGTACGTAGGCTTTCTCTTCTCCACTACCTTTCACTGCAGGCTGGCTGAATCGTTCCGTTCCCTCACAGGTGGGTCGAACGACTTCGCATTCTCGGTCTCCAACGCGCCGCTGCACACTCCCAAGCCCAGCAACAACAGCAGCAGCAGTCGATGACCTCTCCTGCCCCGCCTCATCTCCTCGGCTCTCCAACTACAGGTCCTTCACCTCACGTCCTCTCTCTTCCCTCATCCCTCGCTCCCACACCCACCTTCCAGCAGTCCACAACGTCGACGACGGACGACTCGGGCGCGACGACGCCGACGATGGAGTCCTCGTTCTTCTCCACCGGCCTGTCATCGTCCAGTCGCACGACGGAAGACGGCAGCGGCATCCGCGTTCGCAAGGGTCGAAAGTGGAGCGAGAGCTCGCCAGACTCACTAGGGGCCGACGGAGGGGAGGGAGTGGAAGGAGGTGGAAAGAGGAGTCGGGTGGGGAGCTTAGATGGGGAGGAGGATGTTGCGTTGGTGCAGGGCGGACTAGCGGGCGAAGTGAGGGAGGAGTTGATGAAGGATGCGTAATTTGGGCTCTAAACTTCCTTCTCTTGAAACCTAACACGGACCTAGCCACCAAAAGCAACACTCCTTCCCCCTTGTGTTTGATAGTTGTAACCGACCCTACTCGTTGACGAACCTTCCTCACTTCGATTTCTACCTCCCTCTTCCTTCGTTGTAACAAGATCGAGGCTCAACGAAAGCTCTCGTCATGTCGTTCTCTAATGATTCGAGATGAAGATGGATCCAGGAAAGGCTGGCAAAGTAAAGAGGCGGAAAAGTTTGGACTGAGGGGGCTCGTGAACGGGTGGGAAGGCAAAAAAAAAAAGATGACGAAAGGATACGCAGCGGAAACTGTTGGAGCAGTCTTGTTTCGAGGGACAGGTCGTGAGAGTTAGGGCAAGAGAGGAGAAACGATGTGAGTAAGAAAAAGAGGAGGGCGGAAATAGTCCAAGCGACCACCAGTCATCATCCGACCCGACGGCGGAGCTTCCGGCGGAGAGGGAGTTGGCGGAAGAGGTGAATAAGTAGCAAGGCAGGTCGAAGGGTTCTGCTTCCTTCATCACTGCAAGATAACGGTCGAGACAGTGAGGAGGGTCAGTATTGTAGCGTCTTCCAACCCGAAAGTGATGAGGACTCACCAACCGCCGACTCCACATTAAACCTTGAGACCCACTCCTGCGCCTTGCGCGTCGCTGCGTTGACGTTTGGATGGTCTTTGGATTGCGGCAGCGGTCGACCTTCTAAGTCGGTGATGAGGGCGGAGGGGTGAGATAGGTCGAGGGATCGTCCGTAGTCAGAGTCGACGGAAACCGACTCCACCACGATGACCTTGAGCTTCGGCCAAGACCTGGATGCTGCGAGACGGTCGATAGCGGGTTGGTATTGGGAAATTACATGGCCTTCCTCGTTCCAGTAAGATACGTGAAGCAGCAGGACCTCGACGCTTGAGCCGTCTCCCATCAAAATGGCGTTGATCGTCGAGCGTTCGACATTTATGCTCCGAAGCACTCGAAGGGAGGGGGAGAGCATTGAGGTCGAGTTAAGGGTTGAGATGCCGACAGCGGTGAACCAGCCGAAACTCTCCACGATGTCGCTGAAGAGTGGGAAGGCGACCCACCAAAGGCAGAACGCCGGGGTGCGCACATTCGATGCAGCGCGCGTTTTCGTTGGGCCAATCGTGAACGTCGAAATGTCGGCCGCGAGAGAAATGATTTGTTTCTCGTGATAGGTACCAGGCGGTCGCTGAGTCGGAGAGGTGGATTTTCGTTGCGTGCTGCAGGACCGGAGGGGGACACGGAGCGTCCACCGTGGCTGGGCCTATGTTGGAGGGTGCTGGGACATGGATCCGGGAAGGTAGCACCAGGAACGGCGAGGCGATAGAGAGGAGCGACTCGAGGTTGATCTTCTGAGAAATGATGAGGTTCGTGAGTCGGACGAGGTGCTGAATGAGGTCGCCGGTCTCGCCATAGGGGAGGGTGCCGATGTATTGGACGTAGGACTCGAGGACAGGCTGCGACAGAGTGGCCGCAATGAAGCGCTTGCTGCGGGTTTTCCTCTCCCATCCTGCTCCGAGGTAGACCTCCCGGAAGAGCAGACAGCCAGACCTCGTCCTTGACTCATTCTAAAGTACCGGTGCACCAGACACATGCGTGCCAGCCAGTGGCTAGTCAACGCCACATTAGGCTCCCAGGAGGCCCATCTGTAGATGACCTGTTGGAGGATGTCATCGACGGGCAGGCGGAGGAACCTGAAGTCTGCGACCTGCAAACAGCGCATCTCAGCAACAGAGCACGGCTGGAGTCAGTACCTGCATGACCCCTCGGATAGCGGGAAGAAGGTAGGAGCAGATGTACATGGCGAGGGAATCTGGGGTGGTGGTTGAGGGAGGAGATGGCATCTCGTCGCTCAGGCCTTCTCGAAGGCGGAGTTGGGGATCAGGCGTACGAACTTGAGAGCGGCACATTTCCTCGCTATCCTTCAAGACACTCATCAGCAGGTGCGATGAGTCGAGAGCAAAGAAGAGAGATTGTGAAAAGTAAGACATTTTATCACCCGTCCGGTGTAGCGTATCTTACTCGTCGTCGCTCATGTCCAATTCGATCGCCCCGTCATCGTTAACCGTCAACTCCAGAACCTTCAACTTTTTGAACGCAGGAGGCTGAACGGCGTCCACCCCAGCATCGTCCGAAAGCGTTCGTTTCTTGCCGACGATCGAGTTGGGTTCCGTAGAGGCCTTTTCGGAGTTGACAAGCGCCGGAGCCGAATCGAGGACCTCGATGTCGTCGTCACTGTCGTCCGCGAGCGCGGAGGAGGATGCGATAGGGAAACGCTCAACTTCGGGTTCGGGAGCGGGTTTTGGTGGTTGAGGGACTTTGGCGACGGTAGGGAGAGATTGAGGGATAGTGAAGGACGCGGTGTTCTCGGAGTCGCGCCTGAATACGAAGAGCAGAAGGAGAAATGTCAGCGCACGAACTCTGGAAAGTACAGCGAAAGAGTATGGAAGCGTACACTTTGCAGATCGACACGCTCAACGACTGGTACTTGTCCTCCTCGTCCTCCTCGTCAACGAACGAGATCCACGTGCCAATCCCGCATCCGAGCTGCTCGAGCGTCTTGGCCTCGTTGTCGAGCCGGTCCTCGTCGTCGTCTTCGTAGTCTGGTTCGTTGAGCAGTCGTCCACCCTCGTAGACGCTCAGCTTGACATTGTCGCCAAAGCTGAGTCCCTTCTCTCCTCGTACGACTTGCCTCAACACTTCTCCCAGCGTGACCCTAGAGGGATCGCAAGCCAACGAGACGTAGGCTTCACTAGACGTCGGGCAAGCCTTGGCTGGCGGTGCAGGGACGTAAGAGACGATGGGTTTGTCGGCTGCTCGCTGGAGGTTGGAGAGTCGGAGGTTGGTTGTCTGGCCGGCGAGGACTCGGATGGCTTGGAAGACGACCATTCCGGCGATGATGGCGTTTGTCGTAGCGATGGCGGGGATGATGTTTCCGGCCATTTCTGTGAAGAGAAAGAGAAGGCGGGTGTGCCGTCAAATCACAAAGCGGAGGGACAAGGTCAGTGTCGTGTGCACTCACCTTTGATCTTGAACCGTGTTTGAGGTTCGATGCCATAGGCGAAACTTCGAAGGTTGCTGGTGGCGGAGACAAAGTCGAGGGTCTCGTCGTCGTCTTTGTCGAAAGCTAGAGGTATCGAGGGTTCGTTCTTGAGGCGTTCAGCGAGCTTCTCACACCTGCGTCAGGTCAAGCACCGCTTTTGATCAGCTCAGACGTCCCGAGGAATCGCCAGGCAAAGAGAGGACATACCGAGAGGTAAACAAAAGCAGGTTCTCCTTCAGTGTCAACTCCTGCTGATCCTTCAAGCCACTCTGCTCCTTCGCCTTCTCCGTCGCAGGTACCGACCCAGCGGCAGGTGCAGCTGTAGCCTGTCGTGACGGCGGAAGGACGAAGGTTTCGTCCATGATGGTGTCGTAGTCGAGGGGGGTGGGCTTGACTCGTCCGGAGACCGTCCACATCTCCTTCATGCGAAGCAGGCGTTCGATGTCCTCCTTGAAGACCTGCGGGAGCGGGATAAATCAGTCAGAGAAGTTCGACTAGTCCCAGTCAACCAAACGACGCACCTTTTCGAACACCCGTCGGGCACCTCCCTCCTCGCCCATGGCCTTTCGAACATTCCGGAACGCAGCAGCCTCCTTCTTGAGGTTCTCGATCTCGCCAGCTGCAACCCAAGTGAAAGAGCAACGAGTTCAGCCGAAAAAGAACCACGACGTGTCTGTCTGAAGTACGCACCGTTCTCTCCGTCCTCTGCGGCCTTGTTGAGCTCCTCCTGGTCGGTCGTCTCGTCATCCTCTCCGAAGAGTTGACTACGGGGAGAGCAAGAAACCAAGTGCGAGTCAGCTTGACGTCCCACCTTGGCGCCAAGGTCGAGAGAAAGGTGCAGACTCACGCAAAGAGGTACGACTTGGCCCAAACGATGCAATGGATCGGTGTGCTAGGGGTCGCTCGAATGGTGCAGACGGGGAACGTCTTGGGGACGGGCTTCTCCTTGCAGTCGTAGCACATCGTCTTGCCCTATCAAGCCCAATCATCATCCAGTTCAGATGTTTGATCGCACGCGCAAAGATGGCTGAGAGACCACGTACAGGGATGATAGGTTGCACCTGGCCGGCGAATCCAGCAGTGCCGGACTCGATGAGCGGGACGTTGGCCGTCAGGCACATCTTGTTGACGTGTCGTCGAGCGTCTGTTTCAGAGAACCGGCCGTGCGTCTAATCAGTCAAGCGTTCCCCTTCTTTAAGAGGTGCGGACTAACCCATGTTGTCCAAAGCGCCAAAGACGAGTCCAAAGCTCGCAAACCACAAGCTGTCGAACTCCTCATCCTTGATGTTGGCGTGTAGAGCGTCAATTTTGACCTTGGGGTTGAACTGACGAGCAGTGGCAGCGGCGACAGAAGCCTTGGGCTTGGAGATGTCGGGCTTTCGGAAGAGGAACTGTCGGTTGAGGTTGGAGAGGTCGATGGTGTCGAGGTCGACCTAGAGGACGAGCGGAGACGAGGGAGCGTCGAAGAGCTCGTCAGCCAGGATCGGCTTTCTCGACAAACGCAGAAATTACGCACGATGGTGATGTTCTCGAAGCCAACCAGGACCATGTTCTTGACTGGCAGATAAGTCGAAGAAAGGAAGGAAAGAGTCAGGGCTACCTCTTCAGCCTCGGGACGCGACGAGCAAGCAGACAGGACGCACGGAGCTCAGAGCCGATTCCTCCAGCGCCGACCACCAGCACGGGGGTCGTCCGAATCGTCTCGTGGACCTTGGGTCCGAGAATCTTGATCGCGTCCGAGTAGCGAGACATGATGAGCTTGCGAGGGTCGTGGAGGAGGAGGAGGACAGGAGAGCCCGGCCGCTGCTGAGATTGTCGTCGACGCAGCCCGCCGATGGAAGGGCAGGCAGGACCTCGAACCGCAACCACGACCCGCTCCTCCCACAGATCCATCCAAGAAGGCCAGCAGGCATCCCGAGAACTCCAGGATCATCCTAGAGGTCAAACCGTACCGATTCAACAGCGACTGCACGAGCTACGACCGGCCAGATGACGCTCCCGACACCGTCGCCCTCCCTCGAGCCTCCGCCCGAGGTCGACAGCCCCCTCGACACCAATCTCCTGACGGAAGAGGCCAAGCGCGGACTCGTTGATGCTCTCTACTCAGTGCGTGCACCGATGGGTTGCCTGCTGCTCAACGAGGAGAGACTGACTCTGCTTCTCAGATTCAAGGCGCAAAGACTCTCATCCTCGAGCGGGATCTCGCAAGCCCTGTGGGACTCATCACCGAGATCTCGACCCTGAAGGTGCGTCCTCTTCCTCTCCTGAGGATCTTGCTCACTCTGACTCGCTTTTTCTTCAATTCTACAGCATCAAGCGGTCGAGAAGATCCATTGGCTCGAGCACGGCAGCCTCGTCGTCGACCCTGCCGTGCGCAATGTCGTCTGGATGTGCCGGCCCAAGATCAGATGGATGAAGCTCATCGCAGGTACGTACTGGAATCTCTCAAATATCTCTGGTCAGGTCTGACTCGTTCCGATTGCCGTCACCAGCTCAGATTAAGGCGCATCTTCAGTCGGCCAGCGCAGCGCAGCACTCGTACAGCATCATCCTCGTGCCCCGCATCACGTCTCTATGTCGGCGCGTGTTGGAGGACGAGGGTGTTCTGGGAGACTTGCAGCTGGTGGAGTACCCTCTCAAGTGGATACCGTTGGAGAAGGACGTGTTGAGTCTGGAGCTTGGGGATGCGGCGAAGGAGATCTTCCTCGTGCGTACCCTCCTCGACTCGTGATGGCTTGATTCTGACCGACATCCATTGGCTTTTAGGACGAAGACGAGACATCCGTCTTCTACGCAGCACAAGCCATGCATCAAATCCAGCGGACGTTTGGAACGATCCCGCGGATGGTCGGCAAGGGCGACGTCTCTCAGGTGCGTCGCAGTCTCGCAGCGGAGGACTTGCTTTTCCGAACCTCTCTCTGACGGCCACCTACTTCTGATTTGTAGCGCTTGGTCAACCAGATCAAGATCCTGCGAGAGACTGACCCCGACCCGAACGACGCCCTGCGCGAGCTGTCCCCCTCGATAGACTCAGCCATCTTCCTCGATCGCAGCACGGACTGGATCACTCCGATGCTGACGCAGCTCACGTACGAAGGTCTGATCGATGAGAGCTTTGAGATCAAGAGCTGTGAGTTGTCCATCTCTACCTGCAACTTCCGACTGGCGCTGATGATTTCCCTCTTTTGTACCAGCCAACGCCGATTTGCCCGCCTCCGTGACTACTTCTCCGACACCTGGTGCTGCCGCTGTCCCTCCAGCCGAGTCGTCTCAGCGCAAGAAGCACCTCTTCAACAACGCGTCCGATCAGCTATTCGAGGACCTTCGAGATCGAAACTTTCAGGTCGTCCGACACAAGCTTAGCGAGACAGCTCGACGCTTGCAAGCGGAGATCACTGAGGTCAGTCCACCCCTTTGTCTGTAGTCGCCCTCTTGGATGTCATGCTGACCTTGCAATGATCCGCTCTTCACATTGCAGGGCAAGCAAGGCAAGGACATCAAGCAGATGAAGAGCTTCGTTGGCAAGCTTCCTGGCCTGCAGAAGCAACAAGCGGCGCTGGGACTTCGTGAGTCCTCCACGATCGTACGATCCCTTTGCGTGGCTTGTGCTGACCTATCGACGACGGTTTGACTTTCTAGACATCCGACTCAGCGAAGAAATCGCTGCTGTCACGCACACGGACGATTTCAACAAGAGCCTTGAGATCCAGCAGAGTGAATTCTCTCCCTGACCTTGTCGTGCAAAAGCGAGACGCTGAAATCCTCCTTCCATCTGCTACCAGACATCCTCAGCAGCTACGACCTCGCCATCCAGCTCATGTCGATCGAGGACCTCATCACCCGGGGCTTACCGCTCAATCAGACCCTCCGACTTCTGATCCTCCACTCCATCGTCTCCAACGGCATCAAGCCCAAGTCCTTCGATCCGATACGGCGCGAGTTCCTGCAAGTGTACGGGTACCACCGACTTCCGCTCCTCCTGAGTCTGCAGAAGATGGGCCTTCTCGACCGCCAGTCAACATCTTCGTCGGCGCCCAAGCCGATCTACCCAGCGCTGCGTAAGCAACTCCGGCTCGTGGTGGAGGAGGCGGACGACCCGAATTCAGACGACATCAGCTTCACCTACTCTGGGTACGCCCCGCTGTCGGTCCGACTCGTGCAGTGCGTTGCGCAGAAGGCTGGCGTTCTGTCTGCCCCTTCGGTGTCGAGCTCGAGCGGGACGGACGGGGAGCGAGTCGTTCCTAAGGCGCACCCGATCGTCGGATGGAAGGGTTTCGAGGACGTTCTCTCCAGTGAGTGTCCGGTTTTGGTCTTGTGCTCAAAGTCACGCTGACACCGTCCGATCCGACTGTCCTCCAGGCTTGCCGGGCAAGACGTTCGACGTTGCTCAGAGTCTCGATCCGGAAGACTTGGCTCGGTCAGGCCGTGAGGGGGATCCTGCTCTGTTCACCTTACTCCGTCGAATGCTGACCCTCCTCCCAACTCTCTTTCTGCAGGCTCTTCCCGGACGCCAACATCGACGACCATCGTCTTCTTCCTCGGAGGTGAGTGGTCCTCTTCGGACTCGACAGAACGTTCTCGCATCCCTCGGACAATTGTCTGACTAACGGTGTTTGCTCCCGTACGTCGCCAGGGTGTACTTTCACAGAGATCGCTGCCCTGCGCAAGGTCGCAGAAGGTGCTCGCGGTGAGTTGTCTCCGCCCGATCTTCTGGGAACCGAGAAGCGAGCGACTGACAGGACGTTGTTTCCGTTTCCCAGGTCGACGCTTCCTCATCTGCACATCGTCGGTCATCTCTGGAAATTCTCTCGTGCGTTTCTTTCTTTCCGTCTCAGCTTACCTCCCTTGCCTCACTGTCGTCGACCGAACGGGCGCCAAAGCCGTGAAAAAGGAACCTTGCTTGGTCGCAAAGGACCGGTCGAGGAGGAATTTGACGGTCAGTGCATCGACAGTGGCTGACCCGACCCCTCCCTTTCACCTCTGCAGTTGAACTCTCTCGCTGGACCTCCTCCGAGGGATCTCGTGAAGTGACGGCAACGGTCTTCTGATACAGACGTTCGCGCGTTCGGGGAGGGATGAACATGTAGTTGTGCGAAGGATTGACGGATTCTGCTCTTTCCTGGGCGGACGAAGAAGGAAGCTGCGGCTGAGAGACGAGGCGTGGGGGAGACCGTCCGGGGTCTTCGGGACCGTCGGACGAGGGGCCAGAGGGTGATTGGGCGGGTTTCGATTGGCTGGACGAAGGTGATAACGCTAGCACGGGCGCGCGAGAAGACGGCTCGACATTTTGGCAGAGACCCCGCCCGGGCCACGCTCTTTCTCTCTACACCCACCCACCCTCCCTTCTCTACCCTTTTCTCTCCTCAAACTCCTCATGTCTGCTGCTCCCTCGTCCTGCCCCAAGGGTGTCAACTGCTGCGGCGGCAACGCCAGCGGCCAGGCTCAGGCCCTCCCCGCTCGTGAGAGCGGCTCAAAGAGCGCAGCCAACAAGGACTCGCTTTGGCCCATCCAGCGAGCGTCGTCGTCGTCGTCCTCCCGGTCGGCCTCGCCCTCGCGCTCGCTCTCGGCCGTCCAGGACGTCCTAAGGGAGCAGCAGGAGAGCGATCCACTCGCGACAAAGTGCGGCGTGCCCGACGGCGGCGTCTGCTGCAAGGAGCTCAAGGGCGACGACGAGAGGACGCTCGTCGACCCAGACATCGTGCGTTTCCTTGCCTTCCTTCTCTTCCCCTTACTTTCTTCTGACCTTCTGCTCCTCTCGGATGTCTTACCAGGTCCGAGACGTCATCATCGGTCTCAGTGACGGTTTGACTGTCCCATTTGCTCTCACTGCCGGTACGTTGTCCTCCTTCAGTCAGCAGCTGCCTGGTCGCGCGACCAAGCAAGTGGTGACCCTGCCTGAAACCCCTACCTCAGACTGACGTGCCACTCCTCTCTCTGCCAGGTCTCTCCGGTCTTGGAAACGCCCGAGTTGTCGTCCTTGGAGGTCTCGCCGAGCTCATCGCTGGTGCCATCTCGATGGGTGCGCTCGTTCCCTTCTCGTGTCGTTGTGCTCGACACGGAAGCAAAGAGCTGACCAGCCCATCCAACCACTCCCCTATTGTCTTCGTATCCAGGTATCGGAGGATTTCTCGCCTCGCAGGCTGAGCTCGACCAGTGAGTTGTCATCCAAAGGAGAGCACATCGGTGTCCCTCCAGCTGCTGACCTGCCCCCCTGTCCTTTCTTCTTCCCTCTCGTGTCCCTCTAGCTTCCACTACCTCCGAAAGCAGACGCACGCCCGAGTCCTCCGATCTTGCCACGGCGAGATGGAGCGCGAGGTGCACGCCGTCCTCGGCTCGGTCGGGCTCGAGGAGTCGCTCTCCCGCTTGGTGGCAGAGTCGCTCCTCCGAGTGGAGGCAGAACAGGCCGAGGCGGGCGACTGGGAGGACGACCCCAAGAAGTCCAACCAGTGGTGGAAGCTCGGACTTGGCAAGAAGGAGGAGGGCGGCCTCAAGTGGTCGAAGGACATTGGAGTGACTGGCTTCCTCATGAAGTTTGGAGAGGGTCTTGGTGAGTGCTCTTTCTCTAAGTCGTTCGTCCACCTGCGACAAGCTGGCTGACATCGAGCCTTTTTGGCCCACAGAGGAGACGCCGGTTTCCCGATTGTACATCAGTGCGCTCACCATCGGTCTCTCGTACTTCTTGTAAGCTTCCTTCGCTCGTTAAAAGGGTCTTTCTGCGCGCGGCTGCTGACGCCGTTTCGTTCGCCTCTGCGTCTCTCAGGGGCGGACTCTGCCCTCTCCTCCCCTACTTCTTTGTCGAGGACGTCCTCCACGGCCTCTTCTTCTCGACCGCCGTCACGCTCGTCATCCTCCTCATCTTCGGAGTCGCAAAGACGCACTTCACCGGAGCAACGGGTGGAGTTGGAGGGTACCTCTACGGTGCCATCAGCACCATGATGGTCGGAGGACTTGCTGCCGGTGCCGCCTTCGGTCTCGTTCGACTGCTCGAGGTCGAGGCTTAACTTCCTCGTTCTGGCCCGAATATCTCCCTTTTCCGTCTGCTCGTCTAGCGTCCTCTTCTTCTTTCCCTTTGGGTTTCTCACTTCTTTCCTACCACGTGTACCAGTGTCCATACGTCCCCGCAGTCTCTATTCATGACAAGCTCTTTAACACGCCCGATTGTGCGCTCTGCAAACCCTTTTGCGTGAGCTCACAAACAGGACCGACCAAGAGAAGCTAGCCACGGCCATTTCAGACTTTCCACCCTTTAAACTGCAAGTCGTACAACGTGATCCGGCCAAAGAAGTCGGACCCCTTCTCAAACTCGACCTTCCACTCCGCTGCTGCTGCTCCCTCTTCGCTGCCAGCGATGTCGAGCGCAAAGTCTTGCGTGCGATTCGAGTCTGCCGGATAGAAGCGAGCGCGTTCGACCCAGTATTTTGGACTTGAGGAGGTGGAGGAGGAGGAGAGGGAGCAGTGTGTGCCTACGAAGCCTCCTGCGAAGGTGAGGGAGATTGAGGATGGAAGGATTGGGGAGGGGAAGGAGAGGGTAATCGATTGGGGGAGACCCTGCAAGTGGAAAAGGAGCTGTCAGACGACAGGCTATGAGAGACCAAAGTAGACGGGAGGTCAGAACGTACGTTGGCCGACGTCCAGCAGGTCTCGTTGTCCCCATCCGTCAGGTACTTCTTGCCGACCGACTTGTCGAGCGTCGAGGACACCCTGTCGTCGTCCCGCAGGAACAGGTCAGCAAGCAGCTCGTCCCTGAGGCTAGTCAGCGAGCTCTCGGTTCAGAGGGGGACGAACCGAACGACGACATCTGAGTTTCCGAGGAGCGAGGACGGTGAGCCTGAGGGCATCGAGCTGGACGGGAAGATATGGGGTGGGTGTCAGCGCCCAGCCAAGGAGGAGAGCGAGCGACTCCGCCGAAATCGAGGCTCACATGGCGACCCCGCATACAGTCCTCCGACTCTGACCTCCTCCTTCTCTCTAACCATATATCTCTCTCCCCGAACGCCTGTTCAGTAGCAAAATGACCCAGCAGCCGGCAGACACGTCCTCGCTCCCCGTCGTCGACCTCGACGCGTACCTGGCGGACCCGACCTCGTCCGCAGGCCAGGCCGAGTGCACAAAGGTCCGTCGTTTCACCCCTAGCCCTTGCTGACACGAGGATTGGCAAAGATGCAGAGCTTCCTAAGGAGCTTGTTGACTTCCAGCAGTTGCTGATACTTTGTTGCTTCCCGCTTCTTGCCAGCTCGCCCAAGCACTCATCACGCACGGCGCCTTCGTCCTCCGCTCGTCGTCTATCACCCCGTCCTGTAACACCAACTTTCTCGATCTGCTTGAGGACTACTTTGCCCAGCCGACGGCGCTGCTCGAGTTGGACGAGCGACCCGAGTTTGGCTACCAGGTCGGGGCGACGCTGGCCAATACCGAGAAGCCAAAGTGTCACTCGAGCGACGAGTGCACGGGTGTCATTCAGAGATTGGCTGAGTCGGAGCGACCACTTGACTTCAACGGCGAGTTTGCGGATCCAAAGTGCAGGGTGTGTGGTGTTTGCCTGTCTATTCTCAGCATTCGAGGAGAGGGACTGACTCTTCGTCCTTCGTCTGGTCGTCCGCGCAGTTCTTCCACCGGATGGGTGTCCTCCCTCCCCCCGGGACGTCCAAATTCCAGAACCTCAACATGCCAAACGTCAAGCCCGTTGCATTCCCTCAGTGGGAGGCAACTTGCAACGAGTTTGGAGGGCTGTTGAAGGAAGGAGTAGAGCATGTCGCTCGGATGGCCGCCACTGGTTCGGTCTTCCCTCTCCCCTCCTTTCTAGTGTTATTGTAATAAATACTGAAACGCGTCTCCGTACGACATGCTTGGATGTTGGTAGGACTTGGTCTGGATCCTAAGACCTTTGTTGACAAGGCGACCTACGGACCTCACCTCCTCGCGCCGACAGCAACCGACCTCAACTTGTTCGGTCAGCAAGGCGCAATCTTTGCGGGCTTCCACACCGTTGCGTTTCCTTCCCCTGCGCCTTCTCCTCTCTCCTTCAAAGAGAGTCTAGCACTGACGCACGAACGCTCTATGGTATTCGACAGGACCTCAACTTTTTGACGATCCACGGCAAGAGTCGTTACCCAGGCCTGCACATCTGGGCGCGAAACTCGGGCAAGCGGCTCGTCGCTCGAGTTCCTGACGGCTGCCTTCGTACGTTCTCCCGACCGTCTTACCCTTGTCACGATGGCAATTCCGACTCTGACCTCTTGTACCTTTGGGACGGATGGAACCGCAGTCGTTCAGGCGGGAAAGCAACTCGAGATCCTCTCTGGCGGCCTCGTCAAGGCGGGCTACCACGAGGTCGTCTACAACCAGGCGACGGAAGATGCGAGACTGAAGTTGAGGAAGGAACGACCTGGGAGACCGGAGATTCGAATTTCGAGCACTTTGGTACGTTCACCCCCTCTCCCTTTGCCTTGCTCCTCCGACGAGCCAAGTAGCTGACGTTTGCCCATTCACGGATTCGTCTTCATCTTCTCTAGTTCTGGCATCTCAGTTCGGACGACGACATCACGCCCCTGCCGGCCCTCGTCGAGCAGGCCAAGGCGCTGCGCAAGGAGAACGGCGAAGACGAGGTCGAGGGTGCGTACCAAGAGTGGGTCGGACGAAAGGTTGGCGAACAAGTACAGTTCGAGCTGGGCCTGATTAATCTGGGAGTGGAGAGCGCATAGGGTGCCCCTCCTCTGGCTGCACGCTTGTAACATCTGTCATGACATGTCCTCTCTATCTGCGTCAAGCGAGGGAGTGGGCGACCATGCGTACGACCCATGGGCGATCGAAAAATCGGACTCGGCGACGTCCGCCCTGTCCTGTCGATACAGCCCACATGGACATTTCCTCCTTCCTACCTCCCACCCATCTACTACCCTCTACAACCTACTCGAAGCAAGCATGAAGGTCTCTCTGGTGACTACTCTCGGCTCGCTCTCCCTGCTCGCGCTGTCGGCCCAGGCCAGCCAGCTCCGATTCCCTTCGGCTCAGCAGCAGCCCATCACGTCGTTCTCCTCCCGACTGTCCAGAGTGCTCTCGCACCACGACAACCCCTCGCTCGCCTCGCTCAAGGGCCATGATGACTTCACGGTTCTCCAGCACGAGCAGTTCCCGAACCACTCGGTCAGGATCAAGGAAACGACATCGTGGTGCGACCCTAACACCGAGTCATTCACCGGCTACCTCGACGTCGGAAACGGCAAGGAGCTCTTCTTCTACTACTTTGCGTCGAGGTCAAAGCCCGATGAGGACCCTTTGATGATGGTGCGTGTCTTTCGAACACTGGCTTGGGGATTGCAGCGTGTAGAGGGGTGTTTTGACGGCTTCGCAGGGCACGAGATGCTGACCGCCTCGTCCACCCTTCCTGGCATACCCTCCCCTCGCTGACTCTCTGCGTGATGCTCGATGGACTCACGCAGTGGATCAACGGGTGCGTACCCAACAACTGGATGAAGGATCTTGCTTTGCTACGCCTTGAACTGACAATTCTTCCTTCGCCCGCGCTCTCCCTCCTTTTGCTCTCGCTCGACATGTCTACAGAGGTCCTGGCTGTTCATCGAGTATGGCCCTCTTCGCGGAGCTCGGTCCTTGCAGCCTTCAAGACAACAGCGGCAACATCACGACGAAGGAAAACCCCTTCTCCTGGACGGAGAAGGCGAACGTTTTCTTCCTCGACGAGCCCATCGGAGTCGGCTTCTCGTACGCTGAGCACGGCCAGATCGTCGGACGGGCAGAGGATGCTGCTCTGGACGTTCAGGCCTTCATCGCAATCTTCATCGAGGTCCGCTCTTTCTTTTATCCTTAACCTAAGCAAGTGCTGAGTTTTTTCGGTTTCCCTCCCTCCAACAGACGTTCAAGGAGTTTAAGGGTCGACCCGTTCATCTCGCGGGAGAGTCGTACGGAGGTCGATACCTGCCCATCTTTGCTGCCGCCGTCGTTGATGGAAACAAGGCGCTCGTCGAGGCTGGCGGAACGGCCATCAACCTCAAGAGTGTCGCGATCGGCAACGGCGTGACGGACCCCTTCTCGACTCCTCGAGGAGTGCGTTCCCTCCTTCACTGAGTCAGATCTCTCCAGGCTGAACGCTGACACTTTGCGGATCTTCTTGATGACAGTACTTCGAGCACACCTGCACGACTGCCCCTGGTCTCGACAAGCCCATCCTTAGCGTCGGACAGTGCCAGGCCATGGCCGTCGCTCTCCCTAGGTGCGAGGCCCTAATGAAGGCTGAGTGCCTGGACCGATTCGACCTCCTCGGTTGCCAGAACGCCATGTCCTTTTGGTGCGTACTGTGCTAACCGCTTCATGTTTTTGGCAGCTGACATCCTTGCTCGGGTGTGATTGACGTCCTCCAGCGGTCAGCACATCAGCGAGCCCTTCTTCGCTGCCGAGCTCAACCCCTACGACGTCTCGCTCTCGTGCACGCTCGAGGAACTTAGCGACAGTCTCTGTTACCCCAAGATCAAGGTGATTCGAAGGTATCTGGACCAGCCGCACATCCGAAACCTCCTCGGCGTGAACAAAGATTTAGGTCCTTTCGAGAGTTGCTCGAGCTCGGTCGGCGCGGCGTTCCACCTGGCCAACGACGGGCTGGGGAAGACGTACTACTATGTTGCGGCTTTGCTCGAGCACGGTGCGTCTCTCTCCTGTTGGCCCCCTCCCCTCCTTGCTAACGACTTGCTTTTGCTCAATCCACAGGCATCGACGTCCTTCTTTACGTTGGAAAGTTGGATTGGATTTGTAACCACCGGTCCAACCTGTTATGGTCCAACGCTTTGGAATGGACGCATGGCGAAGAGTTTAGAAACGCAGAGCTCAAAGACTGGCACGTCAACGGTCGAATCGCCGGCCAGGTCAAGAAAGCTAAGAACCTGACGTTCATGACGGTTGACAAGGCTGGACACATGGGTGCGTTTCTCTTTCTGCCTCTGAGGCTCGCTCTTCCTCAGGGACTGACTCCGAGTGCTCCTTCGTCTACAGTTCCCATGGATCAGCCCGAGGCGGCGCTTCAAATTATCAACAGATGGCTTCAGGGTAAGGAGCAGTAATTGCCCTCTGCTCAACTTGCGCCATGATCAGATGTCTCGGCTTTTCCTTTCTTTGCCGTGCATCCGCTGCGAACGGAAGGAAGAGAAGAACATGCGATCTACGCTCCAAAGTAAAGTTGCAGCCGTCTACCGCCTCGGCACCTTCTCGTATCCTTCTGCGATCCGCTCGAGACTCTTAGACAAGTCCGACAAACTGAGCCACTTCATGTACGCGAACTGGCCGTTGCTCGTCTGCGCCGGCAGGCCGACCTGGCCGTACAGGAACCGGGCATTGTGGCGTTCGACGACGACCTCGCGCATCTTGAACAGCGTCTTGTGCATGTAATTTCTGAGCGGGTTCAGGTCGAGTCCGTTGGTGGCGAACTGGTCGGCGGTCGTTGAGGGCGAGCGACGTCGGGGAGAGGCAAACGGCTTGCGGCCGTGCGTCTGGCGGAAGTGGATCTCGTCCCATTTCCAGAGAAAGTTCTTGCGGTTGTCGCTCGGCCGCATGATGGACGACGAGAGCGGGTCGGTCGGCGACCTCGGGCGCGGCGAGGGAAGCTTGGCAACGACGGCGACCGCAAGAGAAGGAAGAGAGTTGGCGACCGGAGGAGGCAGGAGGTTGGCGGAGGGCTCGACGTTCGACGAAACGGTGAGGATGACGTTCTTCTTCTGCTTGATCGCCACCTTGGCAGGAAGCATCTTGGCATGACCAGGCGGGGGAGGGGCGAGATGAGGCTGGAAAGGCAAACGGCAAACGTCAGCATAACATCCGTCGACAGCGGTTTTTGAGGAAGACGTGTCGGACTCACCGGCAGCCCACGATCGAGGGTCGATGAAAGTCTCGTTGATGGCAAGGCAGGAGGTGCAGAGGCGATAGTCGGGGGTGGAAGAGGGACCGGGCTGGGTTCCGACGCAAGGAGCGAGTCCTCCGACACAGGCAGCGAAGTCTCCTCGCCAACGATCTCGGCAGGAGCGGTCGCCACCTCCTCCACTTCTCCCTCCGCGTCCCACAGTTCCCTGAACCGCTCCGCATCGAGGGTCTTGCGCCTGTCCTTCCACGAGCCCAACACCTTCCTCGACGCAGGCCGCAGGACGTCCAACTCCTCCCTAGTCCGGGACTTGTACCGCCCAAACAAGACGTGCTCGAACGACAAGCCCCTCGTCCTCCGATCGCCGATGAGCGGATCGAGTCGGTCGAGTTCCTCGATCGCCTCAAGCTGGTGCTTGTACAAGCCCCCCCAGCCGTACTCTTTTTGATGCTCCTCCTCCATAGCCGTAAAGTGCGACGTGTGCTTGAGCGCCATGAGCGGGGTAAACCTCTTTTCGGCGGACAGACCAAAGTAGGCTGTGTTGTCGAGCGAGTGGGGCACAAGCATCGTCGCGGGTACCACCTTGGGAGGCTCGAGGAACCGGTCGAACGCGGAGATCTCCTGAGGTCCGACGGAGGGAGTGTACTCTCCCTTCGAGAGGCCTTCCGACGCGGGGAGAAAATGATCCAACAATTCCTCCGACCGATGCTCGGCAGAGAGGATCGACTCTCTCGATCGGTCCGTCGAGTCGATGGCGAACGACATGAAGCCTTCGGTCGACGCCTTGAGTTGCTCGAGAGGGTGAAGCGACTGAAGGGCCGTCAATTCGGCCTCGGGCAGAGGAACAGCTCGATAAGGCATCAAGTCGGGATTGAGGTACTGCGCAACGAGGCCATTTTGGAAGGCATCGCCGAAGTTGCGGATGTTGTCAAGGAACCCGCTCGCTGGGGCGGACGAAGCGATTTTCAATAGGACTGGCGCCGGCTGGAGAGCGACGGGATGGGAGACAAAGGATCTCGGGCCGGCCGGGGGCGAACGACGGGTGTGAGGAGAAGGGGCACCACCGGCGGTGGTCTCGCTCTTGAGTGCAAACGCTGGCGGAGGAGACAGGGGAGCACTGCAAGGGCGGGGAAACACGACACATCGGTCAACGTCAGGCACACATAGGATGCTGGACACAGGAGAGAGGGGAAACGAACCTCTTGCGGGCCTTCTTGGAGACCGAATTGGCAAACCCGAACTCAAGCTCGAGCGCGGGAGCCGCCTGCGCAGGAAGCGCAGGCGGAGCAGCGAACAGCGCCGTCGTCGGCTGCCGCTTCTTCGTCTTCTCCTTTTTCTTCAACGACGGGGCGACGACCTTTTCATCGGGAGCAGGAGGAGCAGCGACCTGAACTTCGACCGAGTTCAGGCTGGAGGGCGAGGCGAAGGCGAGGAGCTCGTCCGCGTCGTCCACCGTCGGTTCGGGTTCGGCGGCAGAAGGCGGAGGAGCGACGTCGGTCTTGCTCGTCGTCGTCGACGGTTTGGCGTTGCCGACGGCCAGGGGAATGACAGCCTTGGAGAGCTTCTTGGACAGCGGCCAAGCAGTCTTGAACAGCTTCGTAGGCACGGGCCGAGCAACACGTCTCGGAGGCGTCGGAACGGCAAACTCGAGCGGTTCGTCCTCGCTCGCCAGACTCGTGGGGGTAGGACTCTCAACCGCGAGCGACGAGGTGGCGACCGAGGAAGGCGGCGACGGAGGGGCGGCCAAAACTTCCTTCACGGCCTGCTTGACAGCGAGCTTCGGAGCTGGTGTAGGAGGGGGGGCGACATCGTGCACGACGACACCCTTAGCCTGCTTTCCCTTCTTGACCCTCGACTTCTCGGGAACCAAAACCGCGATCGTAGCAGCCTCGACAGGACCGCTCTCGGGGGCGTCACTTTTGCGTTTTGTCGTCGACGACCTGCCGGAGGACTTTGTCGACAGTCGGGAAGGGTTCGAAGGAGGGAGAGCAAAGAGATCATTGAGGTCTTCGACGGGCATGGGCGAAGAGGCGCGAGAGGCGAACGCGGAGGGCTGGGGAGGAGGAGCTGGGGGAGCGACCTCCGTCGAGCGGGTATGCAACGCGAAGTCTAGCGATTCGTCGACCGCTGGAGGAGGCGTTGAGGGAGGAGCAGGCGGGGCCGTTGAAAGAGCGACAGGCCGACTTGTGGACGCTGCTGGCGCTGGAGGAGAGGCCCGGGCTCTTCGCGAGCGAGACCTCGAAGTTGGCAGGACAGGAGGAGGCGTCCGAGCAGCGACCGAGGTTGACTCCGTCTCGGCAACAAGAGCGGAAGCGGCGGCCGACCCAGGGAGGGCAAAGAGATGCTCGAGGTCGTCCTCTGACTGAACAGAGGCCGCCGTGGGAGGACCGGGCGGGCGCAAACGCGCGCTGTCGGTCGACTGGGAAGACGAAACAACGACCCTCTTCCGAGCCGTCTCGTCTGGCAAAGCACCAAGCCGACGATCAGGCAGTCCAGACGAATTCAGCTTTGCGAGCTCCTTCTCCGCCTGCAGTCGAGCCTGCCGCTCCTTCTTCTCGAGCGCCGCCAGCCGGAGCTGTTCCGCCTTCTCCTGGATCTGCGACGAAACACCGGCCGACCACACCAGCGGTGCACCTGCCGGTCGGCGACCGACGTCGTCCCGGTTCGAAAGATCGTACTCCTCCTCGTCTAGCTCAGACCGACCGAGGACGTCCTGGAAGAGCGAGCGGTCGTCGCCCTCCTTCGACTTCGTGTGAGTTGGTCCCTTCTGAAGCGAGACCGTCGACGGGGAGCCGAGGGTGCCTTCGAACGTCTTCTTGCTGAGGAAAGGAGCCGCAGCGAGCGGCCTAGTCAAGGACGTAAAGGGGAGAGGTTGGCGAGGGTCGGATGGGACTTTTGGTGGTGCCGTTTCGGGAGAGCTCGACGAGGAGTCCTCCTGCGTTCGGTAGATCGAGGGGTTGACCTCGTCGACGTCGATGGTCAAAGGGGTCCTTTTGGGGGTCGGACGAAAGAGGCCCGAGGTGCGCAACGGCCTGGTGGACGCCTTCGTAATTGGACGAGCCTTCCTCAAGATCGTCTCGGTTCGAGGAGGCGAGTGGACCACGTCCTCGTCGCTCCACCTCGCTAGACGAAGATGTCGTTCTTTCCTCAACTCAGTAGGAGGAGGAGGCGCAGTTTGACTGGCGGCAGCAACCCTCCGTTTCCTCTCCTCCTGGAACGCCCTCTGAGCCGCCTCCGGCGCTTTTCGAGCGTGCTCTTCGTACGCCTCGATTTGACGACGGAGGATGAACTCCGGGTGAAGTTCTCGAGCATGGTAGGGTTGGAAGTCGACCGGGTAGGCTAGGCCGTCCACCTGCTCGACGTGGTCCGATCGAAGGTGAGAAGGGTGGGTGGGGGAGGAGGAGGGTTGTGAAGGGCTGCTAGCCTGGGCCGTCGACGGACCGACCAAGCCCTGGTTGGGTGCGGATGAGTACTCTCGGGGAAGCGAGACGCAGCCTGATTGGGTCACAGGCAGGATAAAAAAAAAAGAGCAGCGAGAGTGGGTGCAGGGCAGCGAGGTCAGTTTGGCGAGAAGTGGGCGGAGGGAGAGAGGAACAGGGTAGGGGCGTGGAGTGGGACGTACGCTGCCTGGCCTGTCTGACGCGTGCGTGTCTGGCGAGCTGCCTGGCAGCCTTCTTGCCGAGCATCCGACACGGGCAGGAAAGTAGAAGGGTAGGGAGTCGAACGTAGAGAGTCGAGCGCTCAGCCCAATCGGAGGGCCGACGAACCTCAGCCGAAAACACAATTCTTTTTAGCCTCACATTTTTCTCTACTCTCCACTTGCGCACCCCTGCCTCTCCCTCCTTCATTCGGTCTCACTCGGTTGGCAGACAACGGCAATCCAGAAGCAGGAGTGCAACGACAGAAAGTGCGGATCGTCTTTTTTTTTTTCTCCGTTCAAGGGTGTTCAAGGGAGCACGGATGGACGATCAAAAGCGTCCCCAATGTGCCAGATCTGGTCGATAGATAGAACGAAGCGCAGGACCCACACCCACACCCTCCTTCAACTTTTTGCTGAGCTTCAGACTGGACTCTCGCTGGCAGTGGCCATACGTTTGGTGGGGTCTTAGAGCGAAAGAGATGAACGTAAAAGGGGTCATGGCAATCATGAGCTTGAAGGAGAGTGCAGCAAATTCGAAAGGTGGGTGTTGAAGTGGGGCGAGAGAAGGGTTTGAAGAGGAGGCCGATGGTAGGGGCGCGGGGGGTTTAGGCACCGAAACCGTAGAGGGTTCGTCCCTGTCGCTTGAGGGCGTAGACGACGTCGAGCGCGGTGACGGTCTTTCGCTTCGAGTGCTCGGTGTAGGTGACGGAA
>MVAJ01000054.1:33546-131293 GCA_014825545.1 Cystofilobasidium capitatum | reverse complement strand
CGACGGGTGGACGGACGTTGAGGTGGTGGTAGACTTCGTAGAGAACTTGACGTTCTTCGAAGTAGGGCGACGACCGAGGCAGTATCTCATGGTACGCTCGGAAGAACTCTTTCGAGAATCCTGCAAAATGCGCAAAGTCAAGAGTCAGTACCTCTAGGTCAGACGAGGAAGCAAAGGTGAAGGGAGGACGGACCTCCGAACATGTTGCAGAGCGCAATCTCAGCCTCGGCGTGTCCGTAGTAGCTCGCACAGTCGAAGATGAACGGTCGGCCGGTCAGTTGAGACTTTGTGACGTTGCCTGACCAGGTGTCGCCGTGTAGGATCGAGGGCTTGATAGGAGGGTTGACGTTGGACAGCAAGAGGGGGATGACTCTGCACGAAACGCACGTGAAAGAATCAGACGATGGACACTCGACAAGAACGTTCAATGCACAGAATCGACGGGAACGGCGGACATACCTTTCTTTGACGTCCTTGTAGAGATTCGTCAACTCCGGCGAGTCGATGCGGTTGACGATGGATCCTAGTCGACGGTCGCGCCAGAACACGAGCCAGTCGTCCTCCCAGGTGTTGTCCTGCTCCGTCACGCCGCAGTGAGTAGGAACCGGGAAACCGTAACGTCCTTCAAGAGTCCAGCGAGAGAGAGAGTCAGCTTAAGCGCAGCGCAGGAACTTTTTCTCACCCTCGCACGAACAGCCCGCTACTCGAAGCCCACCCTCCTCTCTCTTGCCAGGGGCGGAGCATACGTGTCATGAGTGTTAAACGATCATCGATTTCAAAGTGGTTTGTGTGGGAGGTGCTTCCGGGTTCGAGGGGAGGAGTGCGTTGGAAGAACAGTGCAAGGGGGGGACGTGCGACTAGTGAAAGGAGTACAGACGGTAGTAGGAAGGTTGGGCGGAGAAAGAACGCTACGCTAAGAGAGAAGTAGTCCTGTCCCCGAGGTGGGATGGGACAGAAGCTGGCAAGGGGGTGTCGTTGGGTTGAGAGTGAAAAAAAAGGAAAGAGGAACAAGTAAAAAGCCGTGAGGAAATGGTGCGAGTTTGGAAGAAGAACAAGAAAGCGTGTAATGTGAGAGTTGAGAGAAAGACCGAAAGCGAGAAGACGGGGGATTCGACCGGTGATCATGCTGATGAACGGCCGATGCGCGAGGTCGAGGCCGTCACACACGCGTGGGTGCGTGGAGCAGAGGTGCAGACAATGGAGGTGGAGGCCGGTCCTGCGGTATGGTGGTTGGGGTATAGAGGGTCGTTTGATAGAGGGGAGAAGCCTGAGCCTTCTGGAAGGATAGCGGAGGTGGGTGCAGCGGAAGGACGAGAGATGGCGCGCGGGAGCGAGATAGATGGTTGGCGAGAGGGTCGGCGAGAGCCATCGGACGGGCACTTAGTAGTACTCCTCGTCCGAGTCGTCGAGGATCTGGCGCTCGGCCTTCATGGACTCGATGTCGTACCGGAGCTCGCTACCCTTAGGAGCCTCGCCCATGACCCCGTCGTCCCGGTAGCGCTGGGTGGCCCAGTCCCTCGAATAGGTCGACGCCTTCATGTACTTCTTGGACGCGTACTTCTTGACGAAGGACTCCGCCTGCTTCTCCTTTGGGCGAAGGATGTAGTTGAGCATGAGCTGCGCGGCAGGGAGGAGCTCGTCCTCAGAGTAGCCCGAGTAGTGGACGAGGTTGGCGTTCTGTTGAAGACGAGAGTTTCGAGGTCAGCGTTATCTTCACTGCCAGGTAGAGCGAGTCAAGGGGGAGACTCACCCATGCTCCTCGGTCGAGTACGTGACGCGCGAGCCAGGCGGCACCGGCCGCGATCTCACTCGGCTTGAGGTGGAGCATCTTGTGGTCGACGCAGGCGATCTCCATGTAGTACTTTGCGACGGTTCGCGTCTGGATGTCGTAGTTGTCGGCCTTGGAGATCCGTCGCAAGAAGTGGATCGGGTTGGGGTAGCTCAAGTCGAAGTCGAGCGTCTGGAGCAGGTACCGCTCCGCACCGAGGATCTCCTCGTCCTCGAAACCGTTGTCGGCCATGTAGAGGAAGTTGGTGATGGAGGGGCAGATGACCTCCTCGTACTTTGCAGCGACGAAGAGAGCGGTCGTGCCGACGAGCTGGAGCTTGACGAGGGAGATGACCCGGGCCGAGAGGAAGCGGTCGACGAGGTTGACGGCGAGGAAGAGTGTCTCGGGCAGCAGCCGGAACTTGCTGTGGACCTCGATCAGCCAGTCGATGAGAATACTCCGCATCTTCCACTGAAGTTCGGGCTGGATGTCCATGTACTCTGGGTTTGGTGCCGTCGTGATCTGAGAATGAGGTGAAAGAGATGTCGACGGTCAGCGTCCGTTCACCCGAAGTGGCGTCTCAATCGTCCACAGAGAGCAAGCAAAGAGCGAGGAGAAGGGACGTAAGGAAGGGAGACGTACCTCGAGTCGTTGCATGTAGACGAAGATGTCCCTCACATACTCGCTGGCCATCATGGGGTCAAACTCGTCCTCCTCGTCCAAATCCTCCCACCCCTCGTCCTTCGCCCTCGCCCTTGCCTCCTCCTCACCAGGCACGACCATGTCGTCCTCAAACTCGTGGTAGCTCTCGTCAAACTCGGTCAGGCGTGCCGGCGCCTGGTGCGAGTCGACGACCGTCGGTTTTTCTGGCGACGACGTCCGAGCTCGCTTGGCCGCTGGTGGTTGCGGAGCGGTGTCGTCGTCCGTTGGCGGGGGTTGGTGGGTGGGTTCGCGCTTGACGACGGTCGACAACGTCGTTGACGTTGTTGACGGTCCTGCGCGTCCGGTCGCGCCCGGGACGCGTGACGACGAGCCGACGACCGTCCGACGCGAACTCGTCTCGGAGACGGTCGCTGGCGGTGCGTTGGTCGATCGGGAACTGGTAGCGGTCGAGGACGTTGAGGTTTTGGCTGGACGACCGGCTTGGGAGGGGGCGACGGTCGCTCGGTGACGCGATGCGACGGTCGGACGCGAGACGCCCGTCAACGCTGTCGGTTCGTCGACGGCCATCTGGTTGTTGGACGTCGTGCCGTCGTTGCCAGCGTTCCGGAGGGCAGCCTCGAGGTCTGCCGCTGCCTGCTCGGCCGCGAGGGACGTTCGCGTCCTTCGTTTAGGGACGGCGGCGTTGACGGTCGACGACGTTCCGACAGCCGCCCCTGACGGACCCGCCTTTTTCTCAACCACCTTCTTGCCTGCGGCAGTTGACGCTCCTGCTCCTCCAGCTGCCGCCCCGCTGCCGTTGCGGTTGCTGACCTCTCCAAAGGCGGCTCGTTTCCGGGCGGCCGCTGCGGTCGTCTGCTTCCCACCGACAGCGGTGGTCGACGTCATAGCAGCCTCCTTTGCCTTGGCCGTCGCGGTCGCGGTCGTACCAGCTCGACTGGACGTGACAGTTCGGAGAGTAGAGCCGGTCGCGTCCTTGCCTCCGGTGGTCGAGAGCTTGCTGGCACCGGTTGCCGTCGTCCTGAGATGCGAGTTCTCGTCGAGGATGGCTGGTCCCCCCGCACGCGTTCCGCGCGTTGCACGTCGGGTCGTCTGAACGGTGAGGATTTTGAAGTCGACGAGCGGATAGAGGAGAGGAAGAGGAGGAGAGGAGAGGAGAGAGCAGTGGAGATGGGGAGGGAGGGAGTCAGTTGAGCCTGCAAACAGAGTCGGGTTCGCGACGGGCCAGGCGGGGGCAGACGAGCCCCTCCGTCGCCTGAGGCGCCAGCAGGATGGAACGCACCGGAATGCCGCTGGCCATTCTTCTTTGTCACAAACTCAAGGCGTGGGTTGGGTGAGGTGGTATCGAGAGGGTCTGAACGGGTCAGTTGGAGGGGGGTTGGGATTGGTTGGGAGGGAGGGGGGTGTCTGCGTGCAGAGGGGGCGAGCAAGGGGACGAGGGCGGAGGGACAAAGGCCTGTTGACTGACGCCTCGAGAGCTGCGACGCGTGAGGACTCGGGCGGGAGGAGGAGGAGGGCGGAGAGAGAGTGCGGTGCGAGTGGACGAGCACACGAGCAAGAAGAAAGAAAGCGCGGAGGTTGAGGAAGAAAGGAGGGAGGTAGCCAGGGAGAGAGAGCAGAAGGAGGAGCACGTCGACCGCCAAAAGGGTCGCGTCCAGCGCCCGCCCAAAAGGAAATCAACGCTCCCTTCACGCCCGCCCTCTCCCGCCACGACGACACATCCACTTTGCAGGACCCCTCCGTTCTTACTCTCCTGCCAGAGTGCGTAGCTCTAGCATCTCAAGCTTGACCTTTTCTTGAGCTGCTTTCGCCTTCTCGCCCGCGCCCAGAAGCCCAGGAGATCGCGGGCGCGCGCAAAGTCGGACTTTGCAAGTGCACGAAGACGCGTACGTACCCCGCAAGTGTGATGCCGCATCGATCTCCTCCCTAGAACGCGCAGCTAGTCGCCTCGCGTCCTCGCGTCGACGTATCTTGCGCCTGGCGCCTTCTGCCGGTAGGGAACTGCCGTGGAGGACTTGCTTGTTGATTGTCGCGTGGGAGCGAAGGAGTTGACGATTGGTCGCGCTGTCTCATGCGCTGCCTACCTTGCCAGCGATCTGTTCACGCAGACGCTCGACCTCATTCCCTTTGACGCCCATGTACTACAACGCAATGGGTGCGATCCAACCGAACAACCAAACTATACGATGTCCTTCGGTCCTGACTCAGAGGTTGCGGAGACGGGGCAGTCCATCATTTCTTTCTTCCCTCGAGAACAGACACTCTCTCCAAGAGACGGACCGTGCGATGGTAGGGGTGCGTAGAGCATTGGATTGAAACAACAAAACGAGTGGGGGCAGGGCAAAGGAAGGTAGTGGATCCTGAAGGGTATCGCAAGCGTGGGTTTTCGGCGATGAGAAGGTTTCTCGAGGAAGGTGAGAGGAAAAAAAAAAAAAAGGGAAGGGTTGGCACAACAGAACCGTCAAGGTTCTTTGGGTCTGAAAAGACAGGATGGAGAAGAGCAGAAATCGAAGAGGTAAGAAAGAGCGAGAGGAGATGCGATGTCGCTCAGCGATCTAGACGTCTGTTGAAGCACGATAGGGGGAGGGAAGGACTCTGTCAGTGTCGACTTTCGAAAGACGGGTACGAAGACAAGAAGGGGGAGACAGGTACGCACTGCCGCAAGAAGAGTAGGTGCCGTACATGGCGTTGAGGCCCTCGACGGCCTTGTCCTGGAGCTCCTGGAAGAGCGCCTCGGCGAACTCGGGGTCGGACGAGCAGAAGGACGTCGTGAGGGTCAGGCTGGCGGCCCGCATCGAGCACGAGGGCGTGATGAGAAGGTGGGACGAGTGCGAAGGAATCGAGGTGCTGTATGAACGAGTAAAGGGGAGTCAGTCAATCGTTGTAAGATGTTAGGGGAGAAAAGAAACGCACCTTCCGCCAGCGACGGTAGCGGGTCCCGACGACTGCCAGACTCGGTCGAGGAAGAAGGGCTTGAAGTCGTCGACGCTCTTGATCGTCTCCTTGAGCGTGACGCTCTTGATGGTCGAGTTGACACCGATGTCCTTGGGGGTGACGCTAATGGTGCGCGAGGCACCTGCGGTGTTGTCCGAACCAGAGGCGCTGCTAATGTGGAGGTAGCCTGCGTTGGGAGGGTGGAAGTAGCTGAGTCCAGCAGCTGTGTGTGCAAAAGTATCGTTTGTCAATAAAGGGAGATGAAGAAAGAAATACGTGCAGCCAGCGGAGACTTACCGACGTCGGCCAGAGTCGTGGGGATGGTCACGGTGGTCGAGACACTGCCGGCCGAGACCCCCTTTCCAGAGCACCCTGATGCGACGGCAAGGTGAATAGATTGGGCGTGGAGGCTGGAGTGGTCGTCCCTGTTCTCGAGACGAGAGGCAGGAGATGCGATGGCCCAGTTGGCAAGGAGGGGGAGGGCGAGGGTGGCGAGGGAGGTGAAGGCAACCATGGTCGAAGGCGGGAGACGGCGGAGAAGAGAGTGTCGGGGAGGAGTCGAGACGGGGAACAGCCGGCTGTTGAGCGGAGTGAGAGAAGGACGGAGTGGGTCGGGGGGAGGGACCAGCAGGAGACGACCGGCGTGAAGGGAGCAAGCAAAAGAGAGAGCGAGGGAATGAGCAGCAAGAGCAGAGATGAGAATCCTCACTTCTGGCCCTCTTGAGGGATGGACTCATGCCCGTTTGGCTTCGCATCGCCGCCCTGACTGCAGAGATCAAGTCTCAAGAGGAGCCGTCTCGAACAAGGTGGGTAAGACATTGCCCTCGGACGACCGTGCAAGCCGCGCAAGTCCAGGGTCCAGACTGCCTTCCTTAATCTCCGGCAGACCATTACTACGGGAGGCGCTGGTAAACACAAAACGCAGAGTGCAATGAGCTTGAGACTTGTAGATGGTTAGCGGCGGGTGGGTTCAGGATGGCGGTTAGCAGCTGGGACGCCGCCGCCGGATCAAGGTCTGCGCTCGAGCGGAGTTTTGGCAAGCAGCAGCCTGCTGGCGCCTCCAGTCCCCCCTGAGTGACTCGAAGTCCCGCGACGAGCTTTAATATTGCCCGGATCCTTCATTAGCTTACTGCCCTCTGCTCTGTCTGAGTTCTCCCAACGGTATGGCCAGGAGCAGCAGCAAGTGAACGCGGTCGCACGCTCTGGCGTAACGCACGTAATTACGGCTAGTGTAACGGTGTAAACGAGAGCGGACTTTGGGCTGACCCGCTCGACCCTCGACCTTCGACCGACCTGTCGAACGCGTCGGATCAGGACGACAGCGCACAAGCCAGGACCCCTCAGAAGCCCGTCCGAAGGCTGACAACACAGGGCACGACCCGAAGGCCATGCGTCGGCTCAGCAGCCAGCTCGTCGTCCTCTCATGGGCCACGCACCCCGCCCATCATCCTCGCTCGACACCAACATCCTGGCGGCGGTTGGTCTCAACTGGGGCGGACGGACAGGATCGGCCCCTTCAATGTAGTCCAAAGGAGCTCGTCTCTCTGGACCCTGCACTCTCCAGCCCTGAGACGGTCGATCAGGAACCCAACGCCGGCACCCCCTCCTCCTCACCTCTCAAGAGTCTTCCTGTCACTCTCAACCTCGAAACCCCACCAAGTCTCCCATCTACCCAGCTCTCCATTGTGACTGATAGTCCATGCAACAGCCCTCTAAAGCCCCTACCCAACTCCCTCGACCGATCTGGTACCTCGGCGGTCGACGTCTCCTCATCGCCGCTGGATCAATGGTCGAAGGACCGCAGCGATCAACCTTCTCCGACGGAGGCTATCTTCACCTCTTTGGATGCCTCGACCGAGCAGGAACTCAGCGGCGAGGCTGAGCCACTGGGTCAAAGGACGGTCTTTACCTCAAGTCTCATCTCTTCAAGCCGCGGCTGGACGCCGTTACCCACACCTTTGTCGGCTAAAGAGACGAGCACACCATCTCCGAATTACAAGGACGTGTGGCAGTCGGTTCTTCAGGAGGCTAGTCTGAATCCCTCGAAGCTGCAAGTCGTCAGTTCGTTGTTCGCCCGCCCCAGATCTTCATCGAGCGCGCAAGAATCGCCCCCTCACCTCTACGCGTCGACGTCCTTCGCCCACCAGTTGGCGAAGCGCAACTGGAGTAGCGTACCTCTCACCCAAAAGCCTGTGGTAGGAATATGGCTTGCAGGAGGTCAGTCGAAAAACGATTCCTCTACCGCGCTGGTGCCTGACATCTGGTCCAATTTACCTTTTCAGACGTTTTCGACTACCACCATGTCAAACCGACTGCGAGTTGGCTAGCGACCAACTTGCGGCGTCTAGGTTCAAGGCTGGGTAGCGTATCGCACATTACGTGCTATCAAGGTCCGTCTGAACCCTTTCTTCCCGCCAAAGGATCGCAGACGTCTGACCACCCTTCGTTGGTCTGTATTCGCCTGCAGACTGCATATCGGCAAGGTCCCCTGCAGACCGCTCCTTCAGAACGGACTTGAGCAACTCGGGAGTTGAAATCCTTCACGAGAGATCAGACGTTGACTTGAGCCAGAAGGGATTGAGGTTCGACATCGACAACTTCCTGGCGAACAACTCAGGGCGGCCGACAGCACTCATTATAGCGTACGTCTTCGCATCCGCGCTTGGTCGATGTTCGTTTGCTGACGCCAATGAGCGGTGCTGGACTTCCAGGGCAACATCTTCGAATCCTATCATCGATTATCTCAACGACCAAGCTGTCGAAGGTCGAGAGATCATCGTTCTCGGGCTGCCACGGAACGAGGAGTCGGTCACTTCTAAAGGTCGCTTGCATTTCATTCCCTGGACCAACCTCGTCCACAAGTCCACAGCCAGCGGCCTCTCGCATCCTCCCCCCCTCGAAATCGTCAGCCTCTTCGAAGCGAGGCACAACATCACCCGTGTCGCACAGCCGGCCTTCGACATCAACGAGTTTCTGCCCTCAAAGACAAGGACACCCCCTCCGAGGCCGCCTCCCAAGGCACCTCAACAACGTCGAGCGGTGGTTCCCCCTCCAAAGCTCGACGTCGCCGCCAATTTCAGTGTACCCTCTCTTACTCCGCAGAAGAAGCCAGTACCTCCTCCACCGTCATCGACGGCGACCTCAGCAGTCTCGGATGCGAAGGAGCAGGTTCAACAACCGTGCGGTTCGAGCTCGCCAGAGCAGAAAGTTACCGAACCCACGCCCTCACCCTCCCCTCCCTAGGCACCGCCCGTTGCTAAGCACTTCTTTCCCTCAACCCTCGAAGTAAAAGTTCGGCCGTCGAGTCCTCCAACACCTCCGTCGCTGACTCCAGGTCGCCGACGACGCCACTGCGCGTACGCCCGAACTCAGGGCTTGTTCGTTCCCCACCCCCGCTGTTGCCCCAACGCCGGTCGTCTGAGGTCCGGCAGATGCTTTGTCACTCTCCCACGTCGACCTCGGCATGACAGCAGCGCCGACTAGCCATTATGCTAGATTGCGTGGTCCTGCCACTTTTTGCTCTTGCGATCGGGCGTCTTGAGCAAGCAGCAAACTAGATGTCCATGGATCGCGCAAGACCTGCGACCAAAAGGCAAAGCTCCTCATCCTCCCGACTTACTCCCCCACATCGACTTCTTCATGTTGAGCGGCGGAACGAGCTTGCTCGGCTTGTGTCTGCCCAGGCCCCACTTCTCCTTTGGCTCCTTTCCCTCCTTGTCCCTCTTCTTCTTGCTCCCACTCGCACTCGAGTCGGCCGACAGCGAGGGCGCGCCGCTCAGGATCATCGTTGGAGGCCGGCGGGGTTCTCCCGAGCTCGTGCGCGAGCGGGAGGACGTCGTCGTGCTCGACGGACCAGTCGTCTGAGTCGAGTTGGACGTGCTGCGGAGTCGGAAGGGCGACACGGGCGTGACTGAAATCGGAGGAGGAGGGGTCGGAGGTGCGTTGGCGTCGCGGTGTCGAGAGCGGTGGAAATGAAATCGGGACGGAGAGCTCGGAGCGGGGCTTGGGGGGCCGCCGAGGGCGGGAGACGTCATGGCCGAGACGGTCTGGAGGATGGGGGTTGTCGGGTGATTGGAGTCGGACGTTGCGTTCGAGTATGAGGAGACGTTCGTGTTCAGAAGGGGCTTGACGGGCACTTGACGCGGAGGGGAGAGGTAGGCACTAGAGGACAGATCGCTAGCGTACCCCCCTCCTCCAGCAATCGCGAAGGCGCTCCGGTCAGGACTGCCGTAGCCTGGATGTCGAAGAGACATCCCACTGCCGCCGTCTCCCTCGCTCTCTGGTCCTCCCTCGTGTCGTCCGTCGTCGACCGAGTCACCGTGGAAGACGGACCGGTATTCGTCGGTCGGCACGGAGTGAGACGAGTAGGCCGTGGACGACGTCAGACCCGTGTGGGTGCGCTTGTTGAGCCTCTTGCTGTCGAACTGGGCGCGAGCAAGATCTGCCAGAGGGTCTAGAGGTCAGGACAGGTGCTAGGCCAAAGTTGTGCAGGGCGATTTACTGGTCAAAGCTGCCTGCAAAGACACCCTGTGGAAGAAGGAGGGGCCGTCAGCCTTAAAGAGCAACTTGCTAACGACGGTTTAACGTACGAGTATGCAAAGTCCGAGGCCGTAAAACCGTCGTTGTTGCGCTCTCGGAAGCGACAACCTCGCTCGATGAGGGTTTGACAGACCTGAAGAGCCACAGACTGAGAACGTCAGCTCAGCATGAGCGCGCGAGGCGCGCAAAGTCAAAACGAACAGGGAGATGGTTCCAAGCGCTAGCACTGTTGGAAAGCAAGAGAGAACGGACTGTCAGGGCGTCTTGTTCTGAAGAAGGTGGCAGGGAAAGTCCCTACTAGTGCAGGGGCGTGTTGCCGTACATGTCCGGCAGGTCGACATCCGCCCCAAGATCGATGAGAAGCTACGAGAGACGTCTTGTCAGCCAGCGAAAGATCTACCAGAGCTTGGAAGCACTCACGTTGACGAAACCTTCCTTGCCCTCCTGCGCAGCAATGTGCAGCGCCGTCTTGTCTTCTGTGTTGCTCCAGTCCAGGACGAAGGAGACTAGAAACACCCATCATCTCGTATCAGCATGCGTTCTCTGCAGATCACCTGATCGAGGCCGGAACGGGAACGAGACGCACAACGGTCGAAGTAGATGGACGCCAGACGAGTCGCGAGGTCACCCCCAGCAAAAGCTGAGACCCGGTGGGGTGGAGTCAGACCCAGTGTTGGTAGCCCAGCAAGCAGATGAAGGATCGTGTTGTTGTCTCCGTCCTGCAGAGATCCAAGAAGATCACTGAGGGCCGTCAGCGTTCAGGTCGACTAGGAAGGTGTGTAGAGGAGGAAGAGAAGAACTGACGCGGCTGAGCTCGTCGTCGTCGTGCCCGACGTCAAACACCAGGTACTCGAACAGCTCCTCGTAGCCGCAGATGGCGGCCCAGGCGAGCGAGGTCAGCATGAGGGCGTCTGGGTTGCGGGCGTCGATGGTGTATGCCGAAGACGAAACCGGAGGATTGAGCAGGCGTCGGACGAGAGGGAGGTTGCCATCTGGACCAGCCCAACGAGCGGAAAGTCAGCACCTCCTGCACCCACAACAAGTAGAGAAGCTTGCAGTACATACCCTGGATGGCTCTCCTGAGTCGGTTGCCGGGGTTCTTTGAGGACGAAGCCATGGTCGACGGTTGGGCGTTGTTCGCGTCGACCCTTCTCGCTCTCGCTCTCTGCTGCGCTCGAACCCCCCCCCCCTTACGGCCATCTTCTCCAGCTGACCCACCTCGAGCCAGAACTCAACGAAAGACCGCTCGCTCGGGTGTGCGTGAAGATTCGAAGGTCATCTGTATGTTGTTTGTGGGCTGACCGCTCGACTTCAGGCCCGCTGCAGGTCGTCCCTCGTCGCCCCGCCTACGCTCCCGACCCTCCCTTTCGAAATCCAGCTCGATCCTCAACTTCGCTGTCATGATCAGCGACACCAAGAGTTACTCGAGCCTTAAGATCCTTCTGGAGTTCTGCAAGGTCTCGAAGGCTTGGGCTGTGAATGATTCCGTTTGACCTGCCTGCGAGGGCGAGGCTTTTCAACCGCATCTTACTTACTAACACCCCCCCCGCTCTCGCTGAACCAACTCCGACAGCATCTTTGGACCCTCAACATCTCCGGCACCAACTCCTATCACTCGGTCGCTCTGGATCGACTCCTAAAGATGTCAACTTTGCCCCGATCTCCGGGACTCGCACGATCTCAACTGATGTGAGAGTGAAACTCACAAGTCGGTGCCGCCAACCTCCCGTCGACCACGTTTTCAGCACCTCTCGGCAATACTCATGCCCCTTCGAACAAAAGTCATCTCCTTGCGTCCTGGTTCGACCTCTCGGCTATCAAGACACTCGAGTTTGATCTCTGGGGTCTGGACAGTGCTACGCACCTCGAGTTGGTCCTCAAGACCGCCTCGCTCGACCTGGAGGAGCTTATTCTCCTACGTTACCGAGCCCGACTACGACGGCCTCGCCTCCACTCTCGGACGGTTACATCGTCTGAAGGTCCTCAGCATTCATCCTTTCGACCGTCACCCTCTTCCGTCCACTTTGCGACCGCTCGACCTGGTGCCCTCCCTCCATCGATTCTACGTGTGCCAGAACGACCTTGACTCCGCTCTCGTCCGTCCGCACCTCAACCTCACCATCCTCAAGATCGACATTGACATCCCCCTCGACGAGGAGTTCCTGTACGAGGTGCGCAGGAAGGTGGAGTCCATCTGTCGGATCAAGACGGACCGTCCGGACTGGCTGCCGTCCTTGCGGTTCGTCGCGACCGACTGCTTTTTCGAATCAGTCGACCTAGACGCTCTGGCTTGAAGAAAGGGGCGACCAAGTTTGCGGACGCTGGCCTGATGATTCTGGACTGGCATGGCAAGGAGTGGAAGGCGGAATGGAACGCGTCGAGGATCGAGAGTTGTGGGACGAGGCTGTTTCGCCTTGAGGGACGGACGGAGACTCCTTGGGCAACGAGTCATGACCTTTTTCTCCGTCAAATCCTCCTCGCATCATTAGCGAGACCTGGGCATGCAAAAGTGTTGACGTTTGATGAGTACTTGGCCCTCTCTGGGTTCGCAGCGAGCGAGAGCGACTTGGACCCAAACCCCGACGCCGCCTTCCTCTAGACCTCCTTCGCTCCCCCCCATGTGGCCCTTCTCCTCCTCCGAATCGTCAGCCAGCCCGTCGCCCGCTGCACCTGCCAGCGAGGACAATTGTCCCGTGTCGGAGGAGACCCGCCAACAGTGGCTCGCGGCTGCCAAAGCTCGCAACCAATCGGCAACGTCTCCTCACGCTCCTGCTGCCCCTCCAGTACCCGTACCAGCCGCCGCTCCAGCGGTGACCGCCCAGGCAGAGTCGTGTCCGGTCGACGAAGGGACGCGTCTCAAGTGGCTCGCTTCGCAGCAGGACAAGTCGGCGTCATCCTCTCACCCTCCGTCGTCGCCATTCGCCGCCTCTGCTTCCTCATCCTCTCGTCCGACCGGTGGACGACCTCCCGCCGCCAGCCTGTCGACCGACCGTGAGGTGTCGTCCATCCCTCGAGTGTCGACGGCCGATCTGCCCCAGCTGTCCGAGCATGCAGACACAAAGGCCTTCTACACGCCCGAGCAGTCGCACTGGGTCTATCCCTCCGAGGAGCAGTTCTACTCCGCCATGGAGCGCAAGAATCACAACCCCAGCGCGGTCGACATGAAGACGCTCGTGCCGATTCATAACGCCGTCAACGAGGAGGCCTGGAAGGCCGTACTCGAGTGGGAGAAGGGACTCGGCGGGGACGAATGTGGAGGGGTCAAGCTCAGGACGTTCAAGGGCACGCCCGGCGCACTCACTCCTAAGAGCTTCGCCAACCGCTTCTTGTTTGGGTGCGTTCTCTCCTCAGAGCATCTTCTTGCGGGAAAGTCAACGACTCAATCCTCTCGTCGTGTCTTGCTTGTCGCAGCTACCAGGCGCCGTTTGACACTCATCGGTGGACGGTCTCGCGCTGCGGAACTGAGGTCGAGTACATCATCGACTTCTACGCCGGACGAAACGCAGACTTTGGCTTCCACCTCGACGTCCGACCTGCGCTCGGAAGCTGGGAAGGGTGGAAGACGCGCTTTGCGCCCAAGGCGGATGGAGCGGCCAAGGGTGGAGAGACTCCAGCACCGTCGTTGGCTGAGCCTGCGAAGGTCTGAGGCGGATAGATGATCTCCACAACTCAAACCGTTTGCTTGACAGCCCAAAGGAGAGAGAGAGAGAGAGAGAGTCATGAGAAAATTCGTCCAAAAACCATCGGTCCATCTACGCGGTATCCAGCTCAGATCCGGGCCTTCTTCTCCATCTGCGAGTGGAAATTGTCGGCCTCGAGGTTGTAGGATTCGCGGCCTGGACCAGGAAGGACAAGGCAGAGCAAGGTCAGAATCAACCGTCAAGCGGAGAAACGCAAGGGGAACGCACTGTTGAAGAAGTGCTCGACGTCGAGCGTCGTGTCCTTTCCGTTTAGGATGTCGAGCTGGAACTGCGAGTGCGAGAACTGAGGGAGGGCAGAGTCGGACGAGACGATCTGGCGCTCCATCATGGTTCGTAGTGGTGCGCCGAGACCGTAGGCGTTTCGAGCCATCTGGAGCTTCATCGTGGCCTGCGTTTGGTCCCACTGGAGTGCGAGAGCGATGGAAGCAGGCGAGTTCGAGGGGTCAGCACCAGGATCTCTAGCACGAGCAAGCCACCCACGCATCGCTTCAACAGGCTGCCTCAGCACGCTCGTCCGACCTGCCTTCTCATCACCTCTCTAGAGCAGCTGGGTTGGATGGTCGCTCTGCCCGCTGGCTCTCGCCCCTGCCAGACCTCCACCGCGACTCACCGACCATGGATGGGTGGACTCACGTTCTTCAGGCGCTGCTCGTACGTGTCCACCTGCACCTCGGCAGCAAGGTTCCTGCCTCCTCCCTGCCTGAGCGTGTCGTGGAGACCGAACGAGTTGGCCGTGGACGAGAGCGAGACCGAGGGTCCGGCAGACGAGGGGTCCGACGTGGGGATAAAGGTGAGAGGGGCGGCCTGAAGGAACGCAAGCACCACGTCTGTCAGTCTTAACTCACAGGCGACTCTTCAGATGACTGTAAGACGCCAGAGTAACATACCATGTTGGAAGAAGAGGAGAAGTTGGGGTCTGGAGGAGCAAGGGAGGGGAGCAGGCGAGATGGCTGTTTGGGGTACAGCTGCCCCCAGCCTTGGGCGCGGGCTCGAGAGGACCGTCCTGACAGTCACCCCTAGAAGGAACCCTCAGAACTCGACGACATCTTCGAAGCAGCACAGGCAAGGCTACTCCTCATCATGTACGTCCTTGACTCGGCCTGTCTCTCTCTGCGGCGAGGGCTGATGAAGGAGTTGCGCGCTTTTGCGTCCTCAATGTCCCTCCGAAAGTCCGCCCTCCCTCCCGTTCTTCTCAAGAGATCCCAGCCATGGCAGCAGCAACAGCAAGCCAGACGCTCCATCTGCTGGATCTGCCGGCAGAAATCTTGCTCAAGGTACTGTCTTTTTACTCTTTGGGGCATCCGAGTGACCGACATGAGCTTAATCCATGCTGGTCTCGTCCTCTCGCCCTATCCCCAACAGGTCCTCGGCAACCTCTCAGCCCCGGACCTCCGTCGGACGACACTCGTCGCTTCGCCCCTCCACCGGGCAGTCAAGGAGAACGCTTCCTTGCAGTACATCCTTCAGTGCTTCAAGCATGGAGTGGTCGACTGCTACCCTCTGGACCGTTCCTTTCCGCTCTCCTCCCTCGACGCACACGCCTCCTCTGAGACGGAACCCTGGACCGTCAGCCAGAAGCTCAACCGCCTCCTCGAGCGCGAGCGTAAGTTGACTTCGCTCGCAACGGACGAGCAGGTCGTCCAAGTTCAAGGGCCTTGTCCGATCTACGAGCTTCAGCCCGGTGTCTTCGTTCGAGGGTCTGACTTTGTCCCCTCGCCTGGCAGCCACTCGGACCGGCCGACCAGTCTCGAGGTCTACAGCCTCCCGACCTCGGGAAACGGGAAAGAGTCTCAGTACAACCGACCGGCGGAGGTGGGCGTTCACACGTTGAACTTCGACATCGGCCCCTACCTCGACCTCACGCTGGACCCGACGCAGAACCTCGTCTGCATCATCAAGCGCAGCCCGGGCTCGTCAGACGCGCCGACAGAGATGGAGGTTGACTCTGATCAAGAGGATGCTCCTGAATCTGGCGAGCAGCAGCCTACCCAGCCGACAGCCGGTCCGAGTGGATGTCCGACTCCTTCCCAGGTCTCCGGCAAGAACGCAACGTACGAGGTCCACCTCTTCGACATGGCCGGCAACCGCCGCACCGATCTCCCGTCCAGCTGTCTCGGCCTGGACAACATCGACTACGCTTCGCACCTCATGCAGGCTGCCATGGCTGCTCACGTACAACCCGCTCGATTTCTGCTCCAGATCTCCGGCGACACTCTGGGCGTCCTAGTCGGAGGGTCGGAAGAAGGAGAGCGGGATCTCATCCACTGCTGGAACTGGCGCACAGGAAAGGACCTCTGTGTGAGCTCTCTCTCCCGCTATCTGCTGCCTTTGCAATGGTCTGCCTGACGCACCTCCTGCGCTTCTGGCTTCTCGACAGACCATGGGGTACGACCATTCGGCAAACTCGCACATCCCCGAGTTCCACTTTCCTTCCTTCATCCTCCTCAGCCCGACCGCCTTCGCCATCACGTCTCTCGAGTCCTCGACCGCAACACCGGCCATTGAAGTCTTTGACTTCGACAACTTTTCCGGCTGGCCAGGAGCCGTCACCCCTCAACGCGCGGCCGTCTTTGGTCTCCCTAGCCTCAACCCCCGCCTGCTCCGCTTGCCCGTCCGGCTCATCTTCGAATTCCGACCTGACCCTCCGTCGAGCGCGAGCGACACCATATGGGGCTTTCAAGGAAAACCGTCCTCGCGACCGTTCGCGACCGACCCGAGCAGGGGACTCATCAACCTCGACGTCAGCATTGGAGACTTCTCGTTCTCGTTTCACATGCTCAAGGAGTTGCTCATGGACGAGTTGGAGGAGTTTAGGGAGAAGGAGGAATACGCGCCCGTGCGGTGGGAGCAGTGGTGGGGCGATTGTTGGGTCATGGATGGGGCGGGCGAGCGGCGTCAGTGGGTCACGCACATCCATGGGTACGTTGCTTTCTTTCCTTTGCCGAGCCCTCGTCTTATGCCTCTTATGCACCTCCACTGACTCTCACTGCACGATCTGCCATCCTCTGCAGCTACCGCTTTGCGCAGCTCACTGTCAAGGAGCCGCTTGACGAAGACGACGAACCTCTGCACACCGTCCACCTCTACGACTTCAGCCCTTGCCGCGTCCACTGGGACGACCTCGAGCCGAGCTCTCCAGACGACTGGAACCCCCTCCCGCAAGGGCAAGGGGTGATCGACAGTCCCGTCTGGGAGGCACCCTTCCGCTCGGCGTTGCCGGGGGTGAAACGTCTCGTTGGAGTGTTCCCGGAGTCGCAAGCGCCGGCTGGGGTGATGCTAGATGAGGAGAGGATCATCTTGACTTACAACCGTCCGCTCGTGAGTTTGTCTCACCTCTCCTCGTCTCACGTATAATTTGAACGAGCGGCTGACCCTCTCGCCTGCTTGCTGCCGACAACAGAGCTCCGACTGGGAGTTTCGCATCAAGGCGATGTGACGTCGCCAATCTTTGATGAACAGCTTTTAAATCTCACATTTTCGCCAAAGTCAGAGAAAGGGAAAGGTCCATGCAAGCTCAATAGGCGACTGATGGACAGGTGGTCTGAGGGAAAGGAAAATGTAGAAGGGGTATTACGACGGAAGACAAATTTGCAAAGCAAAGTGGAAAGAAAAAGGAAGCGTGCCCAAAGCGAGGAGTCCGCTACAGGGAGTATGTCTGCTGGGTAAGATAGGCCGACAGGAAAGTGGTGAGTAAGTGGGAAGGGGGTGAAGACGCCAGGTTTTGTTGTTGGCCGAAACCAGGTCGATGAAGAGGAGCGGTTTCGGTAGAGGTTGAAATCATGGTCTGGTGGGTCGTCGTTGCGAAGTCTAGAGGAGCGAGTCCATGCGCGAGAAGACCTCGAGGACGGTGGCGACAACCTCGAAGCAGAGGTCCTCCTGCTGAGCACCCTCTCCTCCGCCAGGACCCGACGCCTCGGCCCCTTCCGACATCTCCTTCTTGACCTCGCGAACCATCTCGGTGATGATCTCGCGCTGGTTGGCACCGGCTACGACGCCCGCCCTCTTTCGACCTCCTCCACCAGCGACGCCTCCGACCGGTACGCCCGACGACGCCCCGCCTCCTTCAACGGCGAGCGCCCCGCCCGTCACGCCCATCACGCCAAACGGCCACGTGCAAAACTCGGCGAGGACCTCGTCGCACCTGACGAACGCGGCCTCGCGGGCGTCGTAGTCGAGCCGGACGAGCGCGTTTTCGAGGACGTTGGCCGCGTAGGCCGCGCAGCAGAGGGCGACCGCGCGCGTCGTGCGGTACTTGACGCTAGGGGGCAGTCGAGCGTCCGATGGGATGGCCGCCGTCTTGGTCGTGAGAAAGTTGAGCGTTCGTCGGACAACGTCCTCCTTTGCTTTCGAGTCGGCGACAGGGTGGGTGGCCATGTCGAACAGCAAAAAGTTGCGCTTCTCCGTTCGGAGGACACCCTTGTCGACGAGGCCCTTGGCGAGTCGCTCCCGAACCTGCTTGAGCTGGTAGCCGATCTTCATGACGTTCCATGTCTCTCCTGGCAAAAGGTCAAATGAAGGACATGGGCACCTCGTCAGCTCTAGATCCAGAGCATAGCGAAAGGGTGAGAACGAACCGCTCATCAAGTCTACCCATGCAGCTGTTCCATACTTCTCGCTACTCTTGATCATCTTGAGGGCCTCGTCCAGCAGCGTCTCGCCCGTCTGTCGGTCGTCGATGACCTCGATCAGACGGTCTCCGAGTGGCAAGCGGCGGCGCGATGGGTCCTTGACGACGGCGATCCTTCGACGGAGAGCGAGCTCGATGATGATGCACCCTCGAAGGGCGTAAGAGATGTTGTCTGGAGAGCAGGAAAAGTAAGGACTCGGTCAGGGGCTGCGGAACTGTACGAGGGGTTGAAGCACACGAACCGTTGAACCACGAGGTGTAGCCCTGTTGGAGGAAACAGATAGGTCAGCTTCGGGACCTTCAGCTCGCACTTTCCCATCTCAGTCGTCTGCTCGCAGCTATCTATCTGCGGCTCGAGGCACCACGGGTCGAGCGTCCGAGTAGCAGTGCAGGGATCTCTCGCCCCCTGCCCCCCTACCTCTCCGCTCTCTTTGTAGCCAAATAGCCCGCTCCCAACCCAACCCCATTGCGGCTCGATGCAGCAATGTGCCAACTGCTCCCAGCCTCCTTCCTCCGAGCACTTGAAGCGAGCATAAACTCACCTGGTTGTCCTTGAGGCCGAGGAGGAGGATCTCCTCGAGCAGAGTCAACCGCGGCACGCCCTGCTTCTCACCGCTGTCCTCAAAGTCCCTCGGGTCGTAGGCTACCTTGCCCCTGCCCTGGAGCGTACCTCCGCTGCCCCTGGTCGGGGTCTGGCTGCCGTTGGCCGAGGACGACGGGTTGGACGACTGGGCTCTAGACGGACCGCCCGAGGACGAGCCTGGGTTGGGCGAGGACGGCTTCGAGATGGGTCGGTCGTCGTCGTCGTTGAGGGCCGAGCCGCCTGGCGCACCCCGTCGGCGGGAGAGACCTCCTGCTGATGCAGACATGGTGCAGGTGCGGGTGGAGGAGGGTGTTGGGTGGGGGAGTGGTAAGGAAAGTAGGGTCGAGGGTTGCAGCAGAGATGGGCGGGCGTCGGAGGGAGCGACAAAAGTCGTCTCTCCTTCGCCCCCGCAGCCTACACCAGACAGAAATCCTGACCGGAAGATGGCCTCCTCAGCAGACAAGGTCGACCTGTCCCAACCCAGGTACAACCTCGACACCTACATTGGCCGGCTCCAGCACTTCTACACCGTCACCTCACCCCTCACGCTCTTTGCGCCGAGGGCGACCCTGCTGGAGGCCCAGACAAACGTCCGCAAGGCCGAGGAGCTCATCAAGGACGGCGGAGGACGAGGCGTCTGGGTCAGTCCCGAGACGAGGGAGAAGTACTGGAACGAGCGACAGCGTGAGTTGTTACCTTGCTCGAGGCAGCTTGGGGTCGTTCAGCCCATTCTCTCTCTCTCTCCGACCTATCGTTACTGAAGTCCGCCCTTGCCTCTCTTTTGCTCCCAGTCGTTGAGTCTTCGATTCACCCCGACACCGGACTCCCGGTCCCTGTCCTCTTCAGGATGAGCGCCTTCGTCCCGACCAACTTGATCATCTGCGCCGGAATGTTGACGCCCAACCCGAGCGTGCGTTCCTTGCTTGCTTTCCTCCTCAACTCCCGAGTGCTTGCCTTAATCTCCCTCCCTCTTTGACTGGCGTTTTTGTCACCCTTTTAACTCCCGCAGATGCGCACTCTGATATTCTGGCAATGGGCGAACCAGTCGTTGAACGTGGCGGTAAACTAGTGCGTTCGTCAATTCGAACTCAGTCACTTAAACTCTGTCGCTCATACACTCCCATTCCTATTGCAGCAACAACGCCAACAAGTCGATCGCCTTGTCGACCTCGGAACTCTTAACGGCCTACACGGCAGCGACTGCCACGTCGGTTCTCATCGCCATCTCGCTCTCGAGGCTCGTACCAAGAATTCCTGACCGGATCGTCGGCCAGGCCGGAAAGGAGCTGCTGGCCAAGTTTGTACCCTTTGCCAGTGTACGTATCCCTTCCTTGCTCGTGACCTTCTATGACAGACGTCCTGACGTTCTGCCGCATGGTTGTATGTGCCTACAGGTCGCTTCCGCCGGAGTCGTCAACATCTCGTGCATCCGTTGGAAGGAGATCAAGGAAGGCATCAACGTCTTCCGGCTCAAGCAGTCGGTCGTCTCCCAGCAGGACTCTGCCTCAGCAAGCACTGTGACCGAGAAGGAGGACCTTGGCAAGTCGTCCGTTGCTGGACAGCGGGCCGTCATGCAGTCTGCTGCCAGTCGAGTCATCTGCAACGTGTACGTTTTCCTGCCTCCTTGTTCTCCTCGCTTTGACGAGGCTCTGACAGACAAATTGCTGATGCCTTGTGTTTCATCTCATTTGATTATTGACAGTCCCACCCTCATCTTCCCTCCCATCCTGATGACCTTCCTCGCCGCCCGAGGAGCCTTCAAAGGCCCTCGAGCGGCCATCCTCGAAAACCTTACTCAGCTTACTGCGATTGGTCTGTGCCTGTATGTCTTCCTCCCGCCGTCGATCGCTGTTTTCCCTCAGCGGGCGAGCGTGCCGCTTGGAAAGCTCGAGCCTCACTTGAGGAAGTTGGGGGACAAGGAAGAGATCGTTTACTTCAACAAAGGACTCTAGTGAACGCTCTCTTTGCTTAGACTTTCAAGGGAAGATTATCTATGCGTGTACACCTGGTTGAGTTCTGGTCAGACGGCCTGAAAGAAGGGCGCCCAAGTCCTTCTCGCTCCCCCAATATAGTAAGCTGCGTAGCAGCAACATGTCATTGGGAGATGAACTCTGAAAAGTACGAAGGACGAGAGATAAGGAGGCTGAGATGATACGTCCTTCAACCTGTTGACGCCCTCTTCTCCTCCCTTCAACGACCTCTGTATTCGGCCACCCTGGTCAGGAACTCCTGCTTCTCGAGGAACCCTCCTCCTCCCTCTTGGCGGTTCCGAGCCAGCTGGTACCGTTCTTCCTCTGTGAGCTCGTCCGATCGGTGAGCGCGCCAGTCCCTGGATGACTGCTCGTTGTGAAAAAATAGGCGAAGGCTTCTGGCGAGTCAGTCGCGGAGTTTTGACCCCTGAGCACGATAGAGGTTTAGCGAGTTGGGGAAAGGGAACGGACGGACCTTTTCGAGAGTGGACATCTTCTTTCCCTGGTTCCTCATCTTCAAAGCAGCGGCAGACAGACCACCTCCTTTACGCTTCTTCGGTGGACTTCTTCGTGGCGGAACGGGCTCGGTCGGGGTTGACGCTGTCCTTGTTGTCGGGGAAGGGAAGGGGGGTGAGGGAGAGGGGTTGACCGTGATGCTTTGAGAGGGGAGAGGGGTGAGACTGTCGTCAAGCGCGGAGAGGTCGCTTTGAGGTGAAGGGGCGGACGAGGTTGGACGGTCGTCCAGGCCGTCCGGGTTGGGTTCCGTACCGGTAAGAGGTGGGGGAGGGGGAGGGTGCGAGTCGCATGTCGAAGAACCCCAGATCTGCGCTTCCTTGCTCGAGACCAGGACCATCTTCTCCTCCCTGAAGACACGATGAGACCCAGTCGTCAGCACGAGGAGGACTCAGGGTCAGAGGGTGAAGGGCGGGGACTGACCAGACATCCTCCCCTGCGAACCTGCGCTTGACCCGAATGCGCACCAGCTCTTGGCCGTCGCTCTCGACCTCCCTCTGTTTGCCCTTCCCAGACATCCCTGCAAGTAGGTCCCTGGTGTGCGACCGATCGAGCGCCTGGAGTTGGGCGAACGTGAGCCGTTCCTTTGGACTGGCCGTCTCGCTGAGGGTTGGCTGCGGTCGCGTTGAACTCTCCCCCTCCTCCAGACCTGGACCCGAGCGCGTGCCGATCGTTCGTTGTCGCTTCAAAGGTCGAGCGCTGTCTGACTGGACATTGCCGTCGTCGGCCGAGTCGCCGCTGACCGAGGAGAAGGAGCAGCTTTGGGATCCTGAGCGAGGTCGGGAGGAGGAGGGGTGGGCGGACTTGGGTGCGGGCGGAGTGTAGTGGTCGTCTGCGTCAGAGTCGTAGTTGTCCGCTGCAGCTTGAGACGGAGGTACAGGTGCAAGGAGCGAGAGAGCAGACATGGTCGCGTCGCTTCCGATGGCTCTGATCTGGGTTGAGGGTGCGTAGGAGGAGCAGGAGCAGGTATGGATGTCGTTTGGAGGGGAGGGCGTTCCGTCTCGAGCTGCAGCCAACACCAATCTCGTACCCTCGACCCGCTCGGGATACGCCTTTAAAGACCCTCAAGAGGCACGTCAGGATCCTCCGGGAAGTGAGATCGTTGCCCTCGACCTTGAGGATCTCATCAGCAAGTCGACTCCATCCGGAGGTAGCTCCTCCTCTCAACCTCGCACGCGTCTCTCCCCCCCGGCTACCCGCCTACATCTCCAACCCATCCTCTCGAGTCGCCCCAACAACGAGCGCCAGGACCTCTCTCGTCATGTCTGAACGCAAGAACCGGAACAGAGCTCCGGCGGACGCTCGGGACGTCGCGTCAACCTCGGACTCCCAGAGCTCGCTCCTCCTCCCGTCCAAACCGATCAAGGGACGCAAGCGGTCCTCGTCCAAAGTTGGGCAAAGGTTCGTCCTCACACTGAGTGAGGGTCCAGAGTCCGATGCTGACGTCGGATCATTTGCTTTCCGCAGTCGCGCTCTGATTCCATTGTCCAAGGAGTACCTCTTGCGCGCCCTGCCCGACTCCTCGGCGCAGATAGCCTCAATCCAGAAGCGCTTGAGGACTCCCCTCAATGACAAGATCTTCCTTTGGTCCGGCATGGTACGCTCTGTCCACTCCCTAGCCTGAAGCGCAAGGTGAGGACTGACCGGGCCTCGTTCGTTTCAGCTCGGAGCTGTAGAGTTCTTTATGTGCTTCCTTCCCGCCTTTTTCTTCCTCGGCTATGGGTGAGTCTCTCTTCCTCCTCCTCCCCTCGATCAGTTGATTGGCTCAACCGACGATTTGGATTTCTAGCCCAGAAGGCAGAGAGTGAGTCGAACGCATACTTTCGGGAAAGAGTTGGGGCTGATGATAATCCTCTTTCCTCTGCAGGCTCGTCACCACGCTTGCACGTGAGTCTGACCATCTCGTCGTTCACCAGAAAGGTGTAGTATCTGAACGACCCCCAATTTGGTGTCAACAGTCGGGATTTACTTCACATCCCTCGTCAAGGACATTGCCCAGATTCCTAGACCTCTAGCGCCGCCCGTCACCCGACTGTCGCTGGAGTACCACGCTCTCGAGTACGGCTTCCCCAGCTCGCACTGCGGGTCAACCACCTCCTTCGGCGCTTTCTACTTTTTGCTCCTCTCGAGAGCTTCCTCTTTGACGCCACTTTGGGGATGGGTGGGTGGATCGGGTACGTCGCCTCGCTGCCTCGCTTGACCTTTTCCGATCCACTGATCGTGTGCTCTGGGCTGTCTCCAGTCATCACTGGCCTTTGGCTGCTGGTCTGCTTCGGTCGCATCTACTGCGGCATGCACACTCCCATCGACTGCTTCTTTGGAGGGTTCCTTGGACTCGCCACATCCTTCCTCTTCGCCGCGCTGCGTTCGCAGTGGGAGTTTTTCCTGTCCAGCCCCTCCTTCACGACCCCCCTCATCCTCGCGCTCCTCGTGGTCGTCGTCTGCACGGTGCGGCCAGATCCTCCCATCCCGAGCGTCAGCTATCCGGACGCGATCGCTTTCACCAGCGTCGTCCTCGGGGTCAGTCTGGCCCGCTGGGTCGAAGTTGGCGGAGGGTGGGACTTTGAGCAGGCTGGAACGGGCACGGGTTGGGTCTCGTCCGGACGGTGGACCGATCTATTGCTGGGTCAAGCTGGAAAGTACCTCGCTGGGATCGTCAGCATCGTCGTCTACAAGCTCGGAGCTAAGATTGTCCTCGAACATATTTACACCGTCTTTCTGGGTTCGCCGAGGTTCTTCTCCGCACCAGCTTCGCAGGTCAACTCGCCTGCGGTCAGTACGCGGTCGAGTCCTTCCACTCCGTCGACTCCTCTCTTCACCCCGCTTCAAGAGAAGGCTTCCTTCGGATCAAAGTCAGCAAGAAGACAGGACCCGCTCGTCCCTTTGGTTGTCGCTCACGGACCGCTCGGTTCGATCTCCCATCTGTACGAAGTCACTTCGGAGCGAGTCCCCCTGATCGACGGAGGTCTCGCGACGCCGCCTGTCGAGGGTAACGAGGCTGACCGGCTCGAGTGGGAGAGAAAGAAGAGGGAGGGCGGGAAGAGGAAGTTGACGGCTGGCGAGGGAGAGTCAATCAAGTCTGGCAGACAGAGTGCGTTCCCATGGTCTCCACACTCCGATGTTCTCTCTCTCACGTTTGACGAGCAATACTGACCCACCATCTTGAAAGCAGTCTTTACGAAGGTTGTCGTCTACGCTGGTATCGGTCAGTCTTTCCTTGCCCCGTCAGCTCTCTTGCTGGTGCGCGACTCGCTTTCTGACCCTTGTACGACCCCCTCTTCGTCCTCGAGCAGGTTTTCTCGCAGCGTTCGTCCTGCCTCTGTCGTTCATCTCTAGTGGGGTCGGTCTGAGATGAGATGTTCACTCGAGCTCACCAGAAACGGCCTTGGGGATCACCATCGTCCGGGCGTCAAGAAAGAGAAGGGCATCATGAGGATCATCAAGCAAAAAGGAGAGAAAGTGGAAAGAGAAGAGTGAGGAGGTGCGCTCAGAAACGAATTTTTCGACTTCTGGCCGTGTACTTCGAGTCTCGGGGTATCCTGCAAAGCGGAGGTCGACAGGAGTCGGTCAGGCAAAGGCTCGACGCGACGGCCAAGGTCGTGTAGCAAAGAAGAAAGGAGCACGCACGACTTTTCGCTTCCCCTCTTCCTGTCGAGCTCCTTCTTGCGCAAGACCCACTCCTTGGTGCCCTTCTCCTTGCTGGCATCCTTGATATTCTTCCTCCGTCCGCCGCTGGCCTTCTCCCTCTTGCGCTCGTTGCGGATCGTCTCCTCCTCTCCCTCGAGACCCTTGGGAAGCTCCATCTGGGCCTGACGCTGACTCATCTGTCCCGCCGTCGAACCAACCATGAGGCAGAGGAAGAATTTTTTGGCCTTGCGCGAGTTGGGGTAGTCGACGACGAGCCCGCCCGTGAAACCGGCCTTCATAGCCGTCGACAGGGCCAGGTGGACCTGGTCGTCCGACTCGGGGTAGAACTGGAGGACCGCTCGCGAGGGTCGCTTGAGAGCGGAGTGGAGCGTCGTGAAGAACCGGTTGAGACGCTGTATGGGGTTGTGCGATTTGGCGTCGGAGTTGAAGAGCCATTGCAGGACGGAGACACTGCGCAAAAGGTAAGGCAGACGACAAAACGAGACAGAACGGATCAGCAACTGGGCGTTCAAGTAGTCAGGTGGCAGCAGCGCTGTGGATTGACGATTAGAGAGAACGCACGAGATAGCTCCGTCAAAGGATCCAGGTCGGAATCCGAACCCCTGCCCGATGTCCTGCAGGAACAGGTCCCCCTCGACCTCCCTCTCCAGCGCAACCTCGAGCATCGAGGGCGCAACGTCCACCCCGACCCACTCATACCCCTCGTCCGTCAAGATTTCGCCAGATAGGCCCGAGCCGCACCCGATGTCGAGCAGGAACGCGGGCTCGTCCGGCTCCAGCGCGAGGAGCTCAAGAGCTCGAGAGGCCATCGAAGACTGAATGTTCTGGATACGAGTGCTGCAAGTAGCAAGGTCATATTGGGGTCAGTGAGACTTCAAGGGGGCACAGAGAGGACGTTGGAGACGGAGCGCACTTCTGGGTGTACTTGGTCGCCTCAGTGTCGCCGTAGTACTGCATGGAAGAAGAGGATCCTCGGTCAGCCAGCAAGCGCAACCACCAAGGTCAAGCACTACGGGACTGCTCACGATCTCCGGAGGAGAGATGTGCTCTGGGCGCGACATGGTCGAGAGCAGCTAGAAGAGGTGGGAGGGGAGGGGCTGAAGTCCGGTCGCGGGAGAGGAGCGTGCTTCGCTGAGCTGAGTCTTGAACCTCGGTTTTCGTTCAGACTACACAGGAGAGTTCGTCCGGATGTCTCGCTGACCTAGAGAGGGCTGAGCTTGAGAGGAGGAGGATAGGGAAGAACGGGCGAAGGGGGGTCTGGTGTCGGGGTCGGGGTAAATCTTGCTGGGCAGACAATTTGGATTTTGGGCTCCCGGACCTGAACCCCCAACCCACACTCTCGCCAGGATCCTCCCTCAGAAGCCATGGCAGTCAAAGCCAAGAAGTCATCAGCATCATCTGCTGCTGCTGCTGGTCAGATCGTCAACCAGACCGGTCTGCGCTGGAAGAAGGTCGCCCGACCGTCGCAGTCGCAGGCCGCAGCGCTCGACCAGGAGGGAGCCATCCTCGGCCTCGAGGAGGTCGAAGGCGTCGAGGTCGTCTACGAAGAGCTCCCGGGAGGAGGAAAGAAGGTCGTCTTCAGAGTGCGTAGCTTGCTTCTTGCCCTCAAAAGGAGCTCGACTGGCAGGCTGACGATTTCGACGTTGTACTCTTCGCGCAGACATTGGACCCTCTTCTACCTGGAGAGACGCTCGACTCTGGTTCGGAGGACGGCATGTACGGAATTGACGAGGACGAGATGGAGGACGACGGCGCATTCGACGACGAGGAGCCCTGGGGCGGCATCCAGTCGGACGGCGAGGCACCTGTCGAGAAGTCGAAACCCGAGCCGGTGGAGGTCGCGACGGACGCTGTCGAGGAGGACGCCACTCCCTCTGCTGAGGAAGGCGAGCCCAAGGAGGAAGCTGTTGTCCTGACGGCCAAGGAGAGAAAGGCTAGGGAGAGAAGAGCCAAGCTTGCTCTGGAGAAGGCGGAGCGCAAGAAGAAGCAGGCCGAGGAGGGTCCTAAACTCCCCCAGCTGACGCCTCTACCGGACTCCTTCGACGGTAACTAGTCTTCGCTTTTCCGTCCCCACGATCTCACTCGCTGAATCCGCTCCTGTGGCTGCTTCACTAGACGCCCGACTTCCCGCTTGGCGCTCGATCAAAGGTCTACACCCTGCCGTCAAGCACTCCCTCCTCTCCACCTCCTTCATGCGCCCTTCCCCTATCCAAGCAGCCGCCCTCCCCTCCGCTCTCGCCGGCCGTGACGTCGTCGGAGTCGCTCAGACAGGTTCCGGAAAGACGCTCGCCTACGGACTTCCCATCGTCGACTACATCCTCCGCCAACCTGCCCCCGCCCCGTCAAAGAACCCCGCCAAGCGCAAGCTTCAGGCCCTGATCCTAGCCCCGACTCGAGAGCTGGCGCTCCAGGTCAGTCAGCACTTGCAGAAGTGTGCCGAGGGGTGTGTCGAGGTGCCCTTCGCGGGGACGGTGGAGGAAGCAGAGGTTGTTGCTGATGCTGGCGCTAGCGACGAGGACGAGGGCGAGACGGCGGCTGAGAAGGGTCTCAAGGAGCGACTCGAGGAGAACCCTTGGGCCAAACCTGGCCGCAACGGTCGGTTCAAGAAGAAGGCCAAGAAGGAGGTACCCATTCCCAAGGCTACTGCTCCTAAGGCAAAGCCGACTGGACCCAAGCCACCCCCTCGAGTGAGCGTGGGTAGCATCGTCGGAGGAATGTCGGTCGACAAGCAGACCCGAATCCTCAAGCGAGGAGTCGACATCCTGGTGGCTACGCCTGGTCGACTGTGGGACTTGATTGGAGAGGTTCGTCCTGCGCGACCCCTCATCCCAGTGTTGAACCGTGCTGACATACATCCGTTCGTGTTCCCTTCCCCTTCATCAGGACGAGTCCATTGCTCAGTCGATCCGAGAGATGAAGTTCCTCGTCATTGATGAGGCCGACCGAATGATCGAAGCTGGCCATTTCCAGGAGCTCGAGTCCATCGTCTCCCTCACCCACCGAGCAACGACGGATGTCCCTCCCCCGACGCCTAAGGTAGCCCCCGTTGAGGACCTCAAGTCGACTGGCAAGGCCAACCCCAACTCGGAGGCTGCCGACAAGCCGTTCCAGCAGAAGGCGGAGGGATTGGAGGGTCGAGCAGACTTACAGACGTTCGTCTTTAGTGCGACGATGGAGAAGGAGCTGCAGAAGAACCTCAAGAGGTTTAAGGGTAACAGGATGGGTGGAGGCAAGAAGAAGGATAGGACGACACTAGGTCCGTCCCCTTTGTGCTAGCAGCCGATTCAGATCATCCTCTGACCACCAACTCTGTTCGCTTTCTTCAGACGATCTCTTCGAGAAACTCGACTTCAGAGACGAGGATCCGGAGGTAATCGATCTGTCGACGGAGGGTGGTGTTGTCGCCACTTTGCAAGAGTCGCAGGTCAACTGCTTGGCAGAGGAGAAGGTACGGCTCGACTCTCGATCGCTCCTCCGACTTTAGCTGACACGACTTACTGTCTTTGCAGGACCTCTACCTTTACTACTTCCTACTCCGATACCCTGGACGATCCATCGTCTTCTTCGGATCCATCGACGGAATCCGACGAGCCGTTCCCCTCCTCGAGCTTCTCAAGCTACCCATCTTCCCCCTCCACTCCGACCTGCAGCAGAAGCAGCGACTCAAGAACCTCGATCGGTTCAAAAGCACACCGAATGCCATCCTCCTCGCGACCGACATCGCCGCCCGAGGTCTCGATATTCCCTCCGTCGACCACGTCGTTCACTACCAGCTGCCTCGGTCTGCCGACGTCTACGTCCACCGAAGCGGTCGAACCGCCCGAGCCATGAAGGAGGGTTTTAGTCTGCAGCTGTGTGGACCGGAGGAGAAGAAGTTGCAGAAACTGTTAATGAAGTCCTTCGGAAGGAGTACGTCCCTCCTCGTGCACCTTGCTACCATCGACCAGAAACTGGCTGACGCCCGCTCTTCGACTGGTCCTGTTGCAGCTGAGGACATTCCCGAACTCCCCGCGGAGCGATCCCTCCTCGAGCAACTTCGACGCCGAATCTTGCTTGCTCGAGAGGTTGAGACGGCCAATCACAAGATGAAGAAGAAGAACCACGAGAAGAACTGGCTCAAGGAGGCTGCCGAAGCCATGGACATCGAGCTCGACAGCGAGCCCTCGGACGACGACGAGCTGCCCATGACGAAGAGAAACAGCGCCGGCTCGGCCAAGTATGACCCCAAGATTGCAAAGGCCAAGGCCGAGCTCAACTCGTTGCTCAAGCAGCCCATCATGGTCCGAGGAATCTCGCACCGTTACATCACGAGTGGGAGTCGCAGAGTCGTCGACGACATCATTGCCGGCAACCGTAAGTGTCCTTTGCTGCTTTTCCACTCCTTTTTGGTCGCCTTTCTCTGACCACACCGTTTCTCTTCTGATCTTGCAGAGCACGCGACCATGCTGGGGGTTGCCAACACCACGGCTGCTGGGGACGCAATCGCCAACAAGAAGCGAAAGGCGGCCGAGCAGGAAGATGCCTGAGGGGGAGTCGTTTCGACGGCGAGCATTTTATGACGTTACGAACATGACTTGTCCTTCCTCGCGATCTCTGAGCATGTTTGGGTTGAGCAAGGCATGTATTTGTTCTTTTTATGGGCAAGGCAGACAGTATCTAAAAGTATAACAGAAGGCAGATGGACGTTGTACAGTGCAAGGCAATTGAAGAGCAGAAAGTACCGGTCCATTTAGTGAAAGAGGCAAATCTAAGCGGACCCCTTGAGCGTCCTCGACAGTCCTCCCCAGAAGAGCGACTCTCCCTGCTCAAACTCTCCCTCAAACTTTTCGGTGAGGACCTTGAAGCGGGTGATGTCGTAGGCACCACAACCTGCCTCAGCCCTGAGTCGTCCGACGACGGTCTCGACTCGAGCTTTGGCGGCCCTCTTGTCCTCCTTCGAGACCTCTCCAGGCTCGCCCGTGACGGCTCGGTGCCAGACCGTTCGGAGGAGCGTGAAGATGGCCCGCTGTCCGATAGCGGCGTGCTTGGAGACGATGAAGGGTCGATCGCTTCGGAAAGGTGTCACGAAGTCCTCCGGTCGAGGCTGGTCCTCGACGAGCCATTCCCAACCGACCTCTCGCGCTGCCCAGGTTGAATAGACCTCGGCAGACACGAGAAGGGCCGCTCGACTGTCCTTGGCCGCTGGGATCCGAGGTGCGAGCGAGGCACGGAAGTAGGCCGACATCGAGACCGAGAGAAGGATGGTCGCCCTCTGGTAGGCAAGACTCGACGTGCTGGGAGCGTTTGACGAGTCACTTCGAGAGGGTCGAAGGAGTGCGAAAGCCTCCTTGTAGTCCTTCATGGCGGCCGACAAGAGGTTCCAAGCCTGCTCGGCCAGCTCCTCGGTGGTGAGCGCGGACGCCAGCGATGCGTCTTCCGCGGCTGGCACGGGCAGTGAGGCGTGGACCAACTGAATCTGAGACGACCTCCGTCGAACGGCGATATTCATGGCGGCGGGCGACGAAGAGAGGACGCCCGTCATTGAGCCGAACAGGTCGTCGTCCGAGTGTACGGATCGGAGGGATCCTGCGGCCGAGATTCGTCGGTACTGAGCCATGGACATCCTGGATGAGTTGCTGACGGCCGAGTCAGACGCCTGAGACATCCACGATGGGCGGTGCCCGGTCGGCGAGATCAAGGGGGGGTTGAACGACAAGCTGGAAGTCGGCCGATGGTGGTTGGATGGTTGCGAAGGCGAGAGATTGAGAGTGAGGGCGGCGGGGAGGGACGACTTTCGGTTCTCCATGGCCTGGGTAAGCATGGAGCGGGAAAGGTTGGCCGAGTAAGAGTTGCAGCGCTGAGGGAGGCAGGTACTCTCAGACGACGTGCAGCGTCGGGTGGGCGATGAGTCGGCCTTCTCCTCCTCACTCTCCTCCTCGACGATCGTGTGTTTGTCGACGAACGACTCCCGTCGGCTGATGCTGCTCGCTCGTCGACGGTCCTCCAGACTGGATCGTCGGTTGTCGACGGGAGTGGATGCCGTGTCCACCTCCATCGATGAGCGTCGACTAGGCGATGCCTGGTGTTGGACCGGGAGCGACTCTTGCGAGGCAGTCCGTCGAATTGCGCCCGACTTCAGTGAGCTACGTCGCTTCCAGGTCCGCTTGAGCAGGTGGGCGAAGAGGTACTGGGCATCTCCGAGTTGCGTCAGGGCCTGAACGGCCAGCGGCTTGGCCTCGCGCTTGGACGTGAACGTCTCGCTGACAAGACCGAGAGAGTCGACTTCGGCGGATCGGCCTCGAGCGATGGTGGAGAGATCACCGGCCACCTTGGACATGTCGCCCAGGATCGTTCGGGCGAGCGCGTGGTTGAGCGGGAGTTGCGAGCCGACCTCGATGGTGTGTCGAAGGCGCTCCATCTTGCAGGGTCCGAATCGGAGATAAACCTGGTACATGAGAGGAGAAGCGCTGGTCACAGGAGGAGGCGAGAGTTTTTGAGCCGACATGCGAGGACCGGCAGCGACTCCAGTCTTGAGAGCCAAGGCGGACCTGTAGGCATTCTCGAGCCCCCGCTCGGCCTCGTCGAAGTACTTGTCCGAGTTGAGCAGGTTGGGCGCGAGCATGGCTGCGAACTGGGCGGCTTCGCCGAGGCTGATGTACGACTCGACGAGCGTCTCCTGGGTGGTGTGTCGGTGGCAGATGGACGACCCTCGTCGTTCCCGCTCAGCGATCCTCCTGTTGACGAGTTCCTCCGTCTCCTCCTCGTCCCAGGCCTCGGCACCTCCCTCGCTGCCCGGTTGCTCGGGTACGAAGCCCTCCCGGATGATGGCCTCCTCGGCAGAGACGACCCCCTGCCACAATCTGACCGCATCACGCGCGAGCTCACCAACCTCGCCAGCCCAGATGGCCCGAGGGACCATCGACAGGTGCAGGCCTTCGGAGAGGAATGCGAGGAGGGCCGTGAGCGAAGCGATCTGGACCTGGGCGGCGATGTGGAGGTTGCGAGAGACCGATTCGGGATCGAGGTCGAGGTTGAAGCGCAGTTCGACGAGGGCCGCTTGGACCTTGCGGAGGGCTTCTGACGGGGGCAGGAACTGTCGAGAGAGGACGAGAGCGACTCCAGCTCTGTGGAAAGAAGCGCTGCGGTCAGACAAGAGGCACGGCGCTCAGAAGCAAGGGTGAGACGCACTTGTAGATCGTCGCTTCGAGGTTTCCAGGCTTCTGCTCGAGTGCGAGCTCCAGCAGTTCAAATGACCGGTTGTAGTGGTGCAGAGCTTTCGGGTTAGGACCCTGAGGCATATCCTCGTAGGTGGCAGCCTTTTTCTCGTGGGCGAGCGCACCTGATGAGGGATCAAAGAGACGGGGAGTGAGGGAGTCAGAGTCTGAAGTCACTGTGACAACGTGAAGGCTGGCGACGCACCATTGATGCAGCTTGAGAAGCTAGCGTAGCCCGTCGATCCGGGGTGACCGTGACCAGTAGACGACCTGCGTCGCGTACCAGACCCAACGATGGACATCCGACGAGGTGCCGCAGGAGCCGATCCAACGCTCGCCTTATCGAACGCAGGCGACGATGAGTACGATCCAAAGTCCGGTGCGTACGGAGGGGCGCTGATGAGCTGACCGTCGACGAGGGACGACTTGCGCATGCTCACTCTCGAGGACGAGGGGGCGGTCGATTGGCGTCGAGGTCGAGGAACGGCCGGTGCGACGTCATGGGTGGGTGAGAGGGGAGGAGTGAGGTTGTGAGGAGCGGGGAACTGGTTGACGAGCGCAGCTGTCGAAGGTCCTGGAGACCTGCGAGGGATGGTGATAGTCAAGGGCGAGACGTTGTTCTCGGTAGGCGAGGCAGGGAAGGAGAAGGTTGACGACTGTCGACGAGAGGCGATTGCGATGGGCGGTGGAGCCTGGCGACGGTCCTTGCCCGATCCAGGAGAGTACGCCGACTTGTGAGCCCGCCCTTCCTTGGACGTACTGGAGACGGACGACTGGTGCGGGAGGAGGGTCGGGAAGTAGTCGGCCTGGAGCTGATGACCCTTCGCTATCAAGCCCAGAGGACTGTCGTCGTGGGGTGTGGCGACGGCGAGGGAGGACCGCATCGAGTCGTACGGCGAGGACTGGTGCTCGGCCAGGTAGGGAGGAGGAGCGTCGACGGTTGAGCCAACTGGGGTGACGGGCTCGCTGCTGCTGCCTGAGGACGAGGTGGGAGACGACCGGCGAGAGGGGACGGAGAGGGTGTAGTCGGCGCTGAAGAAGGCAGAGTGAGGCATGCCTTTGAGAACGACGTCGCTGCTGGATCGACGCTAGCAAACCGAAGGTCGGGGGATGAAGCTAAGGGAGAGAAACCGAGGTCTGTCGATGATGAGAGGGAGGAAGGTCTTGATCAGCTTTAGATGAGCTCCAAAACGGGCGGGTCGGGGTTGATGGCGGCGAGACGGAGCTCACCGAAAGCAGAGCGGAGTCCTTGTTGAGCGACCTTGAAGAGAACGGTTGACGAGTGTTGGGATGGAGGATAGCGGACAGGGAAGAAGGAACAGAGGAAGACAAGGAGGAGAACCCAGGCAGGCAGATGGTCTCGCTCTCCTTGTCCTTGACCCAGAAGAAGACAAGAGCAGCCTGGCGAAGGCAGGGAAATGCTCGTTGAGGCTCGACGACGAGATTCGTTCGGCTGAGACACTGCGTGGGCCGCACGCTGTCGACACGCTCCCCATCGAACTGAAATGCCGCCGCTGATCTCCCTCGGACAAGCCACGAAAAGCCCAACCTTGCATGTCTGCAGCTCTTTTGTCGCTCGAAGCAGGACGAAAGCAGGTGTCTCGCCTCGCTGAAGTGAGCTCAATAACGTCCAGACGGGAGTTGTATCTGCCCTTTGGCCAATCCCCGCACCCCTGCCACCTCCCCAGGGCAGTCATGCAGGTCGAGGTTCAGCTTCCGTTCGTCCGAGAAGAGCAGACGCAACACAGAGGAGGAAGGGAAGCATCGTCGATGGGTTCGGTCGCTTTTGTTCGTCTCTCAAGCGCGCAGCGCCGCCGCCCGAAACGCTGGGCTGGAAAGAGAGGACAACAACAACGCTCTCGAAAGATCGGGAAGGAGGACGGGTCTTTCGATCTGAGTGATCATCATCGAGCGGTGGTGAGGTTTCTGGTGAAGCATTGGAGGACAGCAACGCTGACGAAAGTGGCCTGCAGGCGGGCCGTACTCATCACAACTCCGCTGCCAAAACCAGAGCAGGCAGGCTAGACAGGCAGGCAAGAGGCGGAGGCAAAGTGCGAGAGCAAGAAGAGTCTGCGAAAGTTGACTGCAGTTGACTGCAAACGACTTGGAAGGAAGCAGTCGCCAGGGGGACGGATGACCCAGACCCACCTATAATTCAGTCCTCGGTTAGAACGCCAACGAAGTCTGATAGTAATGCACACCGTGCAGCTGCGTTCAGCAAGAAAGGCACCACGAGGTAAGGACACGGTCGAGAGGGCAGAGCCGTAAGACCACTCTGAAGCAGACCGCGCCAGACTCTAAATCTCCGCTCTGCTTCGAGGACCAGAAGTCTAAATCCCTCGACCACCACCCGCACTCTAATCCTTGTTCCTTAATCGAACTCGAAGAATGAGCAGCTACGCCCGTCGGAAGGTTTCTTTCAGGTCGAGAACCAATGAGCCCTTTTCCGCGGAAGTGTAAAGTCAAGAGGACGTCAGCAGGACGAGGAGATGGTGGGATGGGGGACGAAAGGCAGTCGAAGCAGACGGTCCAGAAGGAAGAGGATGCTGAGGGTGACCAGAGAACGCCTGTCTCTGAGAGAAACTCTCCGAAGCAGCACGTTCGTCAGACGGGGTCCTTCGTCTGTTAGCTGCAGGCTCTGACTGCTCGCTCGGCGGTATAAGGGACAGGGGGGGGGGGGACATCCAAAGACCGACCGCATCAGACCATCACCATAACCTCCTCTTACCACACACGCTCCTGCACCAGATCAGAAATGTCATTCTACGCGTGCTTGGGATCGATCTCTGTCCTTCCTCTCCTTCTCGGCCAGAGCTAACGACGAAAACGAGCACTAGGGCGAAGCGGGCCGTCGATATCGCTGGCCAGTTGATGAGAGGGCATCCGCCTTTAGGCAAAAGGGTAGTCGAGTATCGATCCTTCTCCCAGCGTGTGCTTGACGAGCGAGACTTATCCAGTTGAGTGAGGGCGCGAGAGAGTTTCTGGAAGGTTAAGTTGAGGTCGTCCGCCCGACCCGTCGTTTCGTCAGACGCGCCGCTCGTCCAATTGGCCTCCCGACCTCCACCCACCGACTGGCCACTGGCAGGAGGACTCTACGTTAAATGCGAGGGTCAGCAGAGCTGATTGCTCGAGGTGCTGGGTCGTGGCAGGAGGGCGAAAAGGGATGGATCGAACTTCATTGCTGCTTTGCCCTGGACCCTTTTTTATTTTCCTGCCGGCTGCTCGAGCTCAGCGTCGCCTGCGTCTCCTTCCTCCCCCCCCCCCCCTACCCTACCTCTCCCCTCTCCCCAAAGCAAACAATGGCAAACCAAGGTACGCAACGCTGTACTCTCACTCGGTATCGCTGCTTGCTGACTCCGCTTTTGTTACTTGCCGCGCTTCCTGCAGGACGAGACGCAATGGCCAAGATGGCAAGGGAGCTGCAGAAGCGGGCGTCTGGCTTCTCGGGAGGACGTGGAGCCGGAGGAGGCACCCCTCCCAAGGGTGCTCTCCTAGGAGGAGGAGGAGTGGCCATGCTCATCGCTGGAGGTTTGCTCGTTCAGTCGTCGCTCTTCAACGGTGCGTGCCCGACGTTTCCCTCCGAGCTGCTTCATGGGAGAGGTGGAAGAGGGCTGACCCACATTCCACCCCTTCCTGTTCTCCAGTCGATGGAGGGCACCGAGCCATCCTCTACACCCGGTGAGTTCTCTTCTGTCGCTCTCAAGACAGTCCCGGACTGACGCTCCATCGTTCGCGCTTGTCAGACTGAACGGTATTCAGAACACGATCTACCCCGAAGGAACCCACTTTGCCGTGCGTCTACTCCGTTTCGACCTTCTCAAACTTGCCCCACCGCAGCTGCTCATCCGTTCTGCTCTATTGATCATCACAGATCCCCTGGTTCCACACTCCGATAGACTTCGATGTTCGAGCTAAGCCCAGGTGCGTTCCTCGGACTGCTCGCTGTTTCCCTCCGATCCCAGCTCACCAACCTTGGCTTCCTTTGCATTTCTCAACAGAAACATCGCCTCGCTGACCGGAACGAAGGACCTGCAGATGGTCAACATCACCTGCCGTGTGTTGTCGAGACCCGACATCCAGAACCTTCCTACGATGTGCGTCTCCCACCCTCCACCTGCTCGCTGGCCGTCGTTCGCGATCTGACCCTGCGTCGACCACCTCGCTCCAGCTACCGAGAGCTCGGAACCGACTACGACGAGAAGGTCCTCCCTTCGATCGTCAACGAGGTTCTCAAGTCTGTCGTTGCTCAGTTCACCGCCGCTCAGATCATCACCATGCGAGAGCAGGTGCGTGTCTCCTCTCTCTGACTCCCGCCGGATCTCCAGCCCTGACCCTTCTGTCCGATTCGAACCGCGCCAGGTCTCGAGACTCGTAAGGGAGAACCTGGTCCGACGAGCTCACCAGTTCAACCTCATGCTCGACGATGTGTCGATCACGCACGTCGCCTTCTCGCCTGAATTCACCCACGCCGTCGAGGGTACATCTCCCTACCTCTGCGACGTTCCGCTGAGAAGGATCGAAAGACTGACCACTCGTTCCTCCCACTGTCTACAGCCAAGCAGATCGCCCAGCAGACCGCTCAGCGAGCGGCCTTCCTCGTCGACCAGGCCATCCAGGAGAAGCAGTCGATCATCGTCCGCGCGCAGGGAGAGGCAAAGTCGGCAGAGCTCATCGGAGACGCCGTCAAGGCCAACAAGGGTTTCCTCTCTCTTCGACGACTCGAGGCTGCTGTGAGTCTCTTCCTCTTGCGTTCTTTTGCTATCTCCGCAGGACGAAACGCCCCTTGAGCTTTGCGTCCGTCCCGTAATGCCGTTCACTCGACTGACGCGGTTCGCAACACTTCTGCCCTGTTTTTCCCACAGCGAGACATTGCGACCATCCTCAGCAAGAGCAACAACAAGGTCATGCTCGACTCTGGTTCCCTCCTTCTCGACGGTGAGTTTTTCTTTCCTTTCGGCCGGGGTGTGTTGTTGGACGGACTTGTGCAGCCGGCTGATTTTCCGCTCTACTCGTCCGTTTCCGCAGTGGCCGACAAGCCTCAGGAGGCCAAACGGTAGCTCTAGACACTGCTCGTTTGCTCTTCTGTGTATTATAACCATGAAAAAAACCACTCCTGCTTGCTGTCTGTCCATTGTTGAGAGTAAAGTGGGTTGGTCCGTGCAGGCCGGTTGCCGCACTCGGAGCTCCGGGCGAAAGAGGTGACGCGAGGTTGCAGGCGGAAAAGAAAGCCCAGAGCGGCTTCGGTTCTTGTTGCACTTCAACCCCCAACCTCTACCTTCCTCTCTTTCTTTCTCCTCTCCTCTACATCACCATGTCTCTCGCCTCCAGTACGTCTGTCGCTGTTCTCTTTCTTGGCTTGAGGGTCGATCAGCCTCAGTCGTTGTGGCCAGGTCGGCTGACGTCGCCGTCCTCCTCTGCTCGCCCATCTTCCCCTGTTCTTTCCTCCGGTCCTGTTGCCCTCTACCAGACCTCGCTGCGTGGAAGAAGCTGCACTCTCTGCACGACACCAAGCAGAGCTCGCTCGTCCTCAAGGACCTTTTTGCCGCCGACCCCAAGCGATTCGAAGCCTACCAGGCGACCTACAACCGGTCGACCGAGGCTGGCTCCGAGGTCGAGATCTTTCTCGATTACTCCAAGAACCTCATCGACGAGGAGGTCTGGTCGACGCTCTTGAGCCTGGTCAAGGAGGCCAGTGAGTCGCTCGCTCTCTCCTTTACTTCGCCCTCTGTTGAAAGTGGAGGGGGCTGACCATCTCCTTTCTTTTCACCCTCTCCTTTCTCCGCGCGCGTTGTCGTTCTTCCCCGCAGAGGTCGAGGAGGCTCGAGATGACATGTTCGCCGGCAAGCACATCAACACCTCTGAGGACCGAGCCGTTCTCCACATCGCCCTCCGAAACCTCTCCAAGTGGAAGATCGACGAGGAGGGTACCGAGGAAGTCTTTGAGGTCCTCGCCCACATCAAGGACTTTACGGAGAAGGTCCGATCTGGCGAGTGGAAGGGTTACACCGGTAAGACCATCACCGACGTCGTCAACATTGGTATCGGAGGATCCGACCTCGGACCCGTCATGGTGACCGAGGCCCTCAAGGACTACTCGAAGCGCGACCTCAAGTGCCACTTTGTCTCCAACATTGACGGCACCCACCTCGTTGAGGAGCTCAAGGAGTGCAACCCCGAGACGACCCTCTTCATCATTGCCTCCAAGACCTTCACCACCCAGGAGACCATCACCAACGCCGAATCTGCCCGAGACTGGTTCCTCGCCGCCGCCGGAGACGTGCGTTCACTCGCCTGCTTTCTCGCCCTGCTGCGCCTTCATGCTGACCCGGTTTCATCCCTCGCTCTCCTTTCGCGTCTTGCAGAAGGCCCATGTTGCCAAGCACTTCGTCGCCCTCTCGACCAACACTAAGGCCGTCACCGAGTTCGGAATCTCTGCCGACAACATGTTCAAGTTCTGGGACTGGGTCGGTGGACGATACTCGCTCTGGTCGGCCATCGGTCTGTCCATCGCCCTCTCGATCGGCTACGAGAACTTTGAGCAGCTCCTCGCTGGTGCGCACGAGATGGACAAGCACTTCAAAGAGACCCCCATCGAGAAGAACCTGCCCGTCATTCTCGCTCTCGTAGGCATCTGGTACAACGACTTCTACGGTTCGTCTTCTCCCTCCCATCTCTTGCTCTGATCTCTCAAGACTGACGACTCTGGCCTTCTTCTCTCAGGTGCCCAGACCCAGGCCCTCCTTCCCTACGACCAGTACCTCCACAAGTTCGCCGACTACTTCCAGCAGGGAGACATGGAGTCGGACGGAAAGTTTGTCACCAAGGACGGAAGCCGTGTCGACTACCAGACCGGAGTGCGTTGTCCCTCGTTCTTCTCCGTTCCTTCGAGTCCGCGACTGATGAACGACATCTTGCTTTGCGATTTGCAGCCCATCATCTGGGGACAGGCTGGAACCAACGGCCAGCACGCCTTCTACCAGCTCATCCACCAGGGCACCAAGCTCATCCCGTGCGACTTCCTCGCCCCCGTCGAGACCCTCAACCCCATCTCCGGCGGCAAGCACCACGAGATTCTGCTCTCCAACTTCTTTGCCCAGCCCGAGGCGCTCGCGTTCGGAAAGACGGAGGAGCAGGTCCGGGAGGAGCTCGGCGCCGCCGCTTCCAACGCTGCTCTGCTTAAGTCCAAGGTGTTCGAGGGCAACAAGCCCACTAACTCGATCATGTTCCAGAAGCTCACTCCTGCCACTCTCGGTGCGTTTTTTTTTCTTCACTGTCGTTCTCGCCCCCGTTTTCGAAGAGGATGCTGACGTTTGCCCCTCTCTTGCTCTTCGGTCCGCAGGTTCGCTAATCGCCATGTACGAGCACAAGATCTTCGTCCAGGGAACCATCTGGGGCATCAACTCGTTCGACCAGATGGGTGTTGAGCTCGGCAAGGTCCTCGCAAAGAACATTCTTGCCCAGCTCGGTTCGCCCGCAGACGTCAAGGGACACGACTCAAGCGTGAGTCCCCCCCCCCCGCATCTCTTCTCTTCTGGCGCAGTGGTCTGACGCGCTCTCGTTTCTCTGCGAACAGACGACCGGTATCATCCACTACTACCAGTCGCACCGAAAGTAAGGAGAAGCCTCTGCTCCTTCTCTCCTTCTGCTCATAGACGATCTTCAGGCCCCTCCACGTCCTCTTTCTTCCATCTCGTTTCTCCCTTCTTGAAACTTTCTTCTCACTGTAGCAATCCATGACTACACTTCTCGTTCTCTGCAATGTGCGCGCAAGAAGGCAAGTACAAGTGGAGTCAAGCAGGATTTGTGGGGGGAGATGGTCGGACCTCTCGCTCGCTCCGCTTTGACCTTCCGACGACATCTCCCCCCTTTGCCCCCCTCATCTGCCCAGAGCTCTCAAACCTGCTCAAGATCCTCAACATGTGAGTGAGTGTGGCTGCTCGTGCACTGACGCTGTCTCATCTCTGGCTGACCGACTTGTTTCTCATACGCTGCAGGTCGACCTCCGCCGGGCTACCGATGCTCCCCGTCAAGGTTCAGCTCGAGGTCCTGCATCACTTCGTCGACCTAGCGGAGGAGCCCCGTTTCAATAGTTCAGAGAACGTCAAGCTCGAACGGAGCGCCCTTATCCAGCTCTGCCAGGTGTCGAAAGCATGGGCGGTGAGTCTTTTTCCAGTACCCTTCACTCGCGGACTAATGGCCCGAACTTCCCTTGACTGCTGGATGAGGCTCGACTCCGACTGTGCGTCGACCTGTCCTTCTCTCAGACTTCCGTCATCGGGCCTCGGAGGAGACCATGTCGATCAAGAACTTCAGACTGCTCTCCGCCGACATCCGCTGTCGCGAGCAACTCTCGCGGGTCTGTCGAACAACTAACCCCTCGTGCTTGTCCCGTTGCTCAACCTGGTTTCGGAGGACCTAAACAACTCTTCGTCATCCTCTGGGCCGCTCCTTCCGATTTGGAAACCGCAGAACTCAAGGCCGCCCTCGAAAACTTCTGATCGTTGAAAGTCCTGACGATCTCCATTCAACGACCGACCAACCCGTCTCCTCTCCATCATCCGTCCGTCATCGACCCACTGGCTGTCTTCCCTTCGTTGCAACACCTCTGCGTGAGCCTGGACAACATGGACTGGCCACTTTCACTTCCACACCTCAACATCCGTTTTCTGATGCTCATTCTCCCCGAAAGAGGAACCGGAGGGACGGCGAGTTCCGAGACCAACTCGAAAAACTCTGCCGGGTCGTCATATAGGACCCTCAGTTGTTGCCCTCCCTCTGGGTCGTCGTGCTGAACCGGTCTTTCCACGACGGAGATGGAGTGAGGGAGAAGCTGAAGGGTCTGGGTCCGCTGCTCGTGGACGCTGGATTGGTTTTGAAGGACAATAGCGGATGAGCGTGGAAGGAGTGAATGGGAATTGAGAGGGTGAGCCGGAGAGGTCTTTTGGGTGGTGTAGGACGTCGACTCGGTACATCTCATGACTGCTTCTACAATCTGGACCGTCTTTTGCGAGACGCCAAGATCGGGTCTGCGAACAAGTTCTCAGCGATGAGTTCTGGGGACGGTCGAGACGCGTCCACGACTACGCGTGCGGCCGACCACCAGACCTCTACTCTTCTGTCCGACCCTTTTCTCCTTCCAGCGCACCCTTCATCTCCCCAGCATGACGGCCATGACCTCTGCTACCGTCAACGACGCGTCCGATGCTGTTCGTAACTCTCCCCCTTCCCTAGTCGCGTCGACCTAGAGGTTCAGCCCACTGATCTCCGCCTTCTCGTCTGACTCTTGTTCAGCAGCCTCACGAGGAGCTCCAGTACCTCAACCTGATCCGGACCATCATTTCTACAGGCCAAAACCGACCAGACCGCACAGGGACGGGAACGGTCGCGCTCTTCGCACCTCCGTCGCTCAGGTTTTCGCTCAAGGACGGCAAGCTTCCTCTCCTGACGACCAAGAGGGTCTTCTTTCGAGGTGTGCTCGAGGTACGTCGCTCCTCCAACCCCCGCTACTGTTTAAGCCCGACTGACACATGAGGTCTTGATGCTACCTCTCGCAGGAATTACTCTGGTTCGTCTCTGGCTCGACGTCGTCCATCCCTCTGACCGAGAAGGGCATCCACATCTGGGACGGCAACGGCTCAGCCGCCTTCCTCGCCTCGCGCGGACTCGGACATCGGGAAGAGGGCGACCTGGGACCCGTCTACGGCTTCCAGTGGAGACACTTTGGTGCCAAGTACGAGGACGCAAAGACGGACTACTCTGGGCAGGGAGTCGACCAGCTTGCGGAGGTCATCAGGAAGGTCAAGGAGGACCCGACGGACAGACGAATCATCATGAGCGCATGGAACCCAGCAGGTGCGCTCCTCGTAACTCTTCTTCTTTCTACACGTGCGCTGTGCTGACAGAGCAATCTTTCAATGACGGTTTTCGACAGACCTGCACCTCATGGCCCTCCCTCCTTGCCACATGTTCTGCCAGTTCTTCGTCACTCTCCCCCCAGCACCAACACCTTCGAACCCCAACCCGCGCTCACTCCTCTCGTGCCTCATGTACCAACGGTCGTGCGACCTCGGACTCGGCGTGCCGTTCAACATCGCCTCGTACGCTCTCCTCACGCACATGATCGCCCTCCTGACCGACACGGAGCCGCACGAGTTCATCCTCCAGATGGGCGACGCCCACGTCTACAAGGACCACGTGGAGCCTCTCAAGGAGCAGCTCGAGAGGACACCGAGGGAGTTTCCGACGCTCAAGTGGACGAGGAGCGCGGAGGAGATCAGGAGGACGGGCATCGATGGGTTCAGGACGGAGGACTTCGAGGTCGTTGGCTACAAGCCGTGAGATCACCCCTTCCTATCTCTCTCTTGGTCGCTACCAGAGCCTGATGCTTTCTTCTTCTCGTCCTGCTGCAGGATGGGCAAGATCGAGATGAAGATGTCGGTCTGAAAGGTCGACCTTCGTCCCGTCCAGTGGGCGATCTGGGGCCAACTCCCTCGCCCTGACGGATGCGACACGGCGGGTAGTCACGCAACAGGCTACTGGTTTCGTCCACCACTGCTAGCCGTACGGGAAGGTGGACCGGCGCACACCCAAACCTTGCACGGTCTCCGTCTTCTCTACCTCCCTTAGACGATCTGTACATCTTCCGTTCTTGCTTTCTATCGCTGCTTCGCTGTAGGAATCCATGACTACATTCTTTGCTCTCCTTCTGACTCCTGTGCGCAGAGCGCTGGACGATGTGCCAGGCGACCGCAGATACTCTTTTAAACAGGGACGGAGTTTGGGCCAGCTGCGAGTTTACTGCCCACTAAATCTCGCTTTCTTGCCCCCTTCCCCTTCCTCTCCATCCAAACAACACGTTCTCGCTCGGATTTGAGCTCTAATCACGGTACAGTACCAGATCTCGAGACAGGTCAGCATGGCCGAAGAGCGTCCCTCCAGCCCGGTCGACCTCAGCTCGCCTGCTCCGTCGACCACTCCGGCGCCCTCGTCCCCGCCACTCGTGCCCAAGAAGAAGGCCATCCGACTGCCCTTTCACGTCTCATACCTGCCCAACGACGCCGTAGCTAAGACTCAGCGCCTCTGTGGAATGTGCGTGTCTTCTTCTCAGCTGAAGGCCCAAAACGCCTAACCCTGCCCTAACCACAGACTGAACCTTTCTTGCCCTTCCTGCTCTTCCAGATGTCGCCAGAACACATCACCCTACGCCTGCCCTCGCTGTCAGATACCCTACTGCTCTCTCACGTGCTACCAAAACACGTCGAAACACAGCCAGTGCTCGGAACCGTTCTACAAGGCCGAGATTGAGCTCGACATTGCCTCGAGCCAGGGCAAGGATGGCAAAGGAGGGGGCAAGACGCGGGAGGAGAAGGACAAGATGATGGAGATGCTAAAGCGGTTTGAAGAGGGCGTTGGAAGTGAGGAACCCCTAGAGTGGGACGAGGAGGAAGGCAAGGAAGGAGAGGGAGAGGAGCAGGCGGACGGGTTGGACGAGCTGGCGGAGTTGCTCGAGTCGGCTGGACTGGGTATATTTTCCCTTCCCTCCTGCTGCTCCCCCCTTGCTAGAGCTAACTCTCAGAGCCTGTCTGTGTTCTAACTCAGATGGTGTTCCTCCGGAAGAGCTTTTGGCCATGCTTCCTCCAGACCTCCGCTCCCAGTTCCTGTCGTCCGTCGCCAATGCCTCCTCCCAACCGTCATCCGTCCTCCAAACGCTGCTCGAGTCGGACGAGTTGAGAGAGGAGGAGGAGTCGCCCTGGTGGTTGACCCCAGCAGACGGAGTGCAGAAAATTGAGGAGGAGGGCATCAGGACGACCAAGCGAAGTATCCCGCCGGCCTTGGTCGAGGCGCCCGACGTCAGGCCGTCGTCGGAAGTAGCCAAGAGAGTGGGCTACAACATCGTGGCCGTTGCGTGAGCTCTCTTCCTACCTTTCCTCAGTCTATCTAGCTCCGGCTGACCTGAGTGCTCTTGCAGGATCGCCTACGTCTACACCATCCTCACTTTCCGTCGGTCTCCCCTCGCTCTCGCCCCGTCAATCGATCTCAAGGGTGTCGACCTGGAGGAACGACGAGCAATGCTCGACTACTTGCTCTCTCTGGTTCCTTTCGTCGAAGAGCCAAAGTCGACCGTTCTGCTCGGGTCGTTCAAGGAAGCAAAGGTCTACGTGGATTCCTTGCTTGATCCTACCGTTCGTACCGCCCTCTGTCTCTCCCTCCTCTGGCCCAAGCGAAGATTGGCACTGATTCTGACGCAATCTTCACGACAGTCTATCCTCCCGATCGAGATCATATCGTCCCACCTCCTACCGCTCCTCAACCCTCCGCCTGCAGTCTCCCTCATCTCCGACTCTCCTCCACCTCCGAATATCCTCCTGGCCCTTTCCGATCTCCACCTCCTCCTCTTCCAAACGGCCTCGGCCAGTACCAAGTCTGCTCACAAGCGGATCGCCAAGAAGGTTGAGTTCTTCATTGGTTCGGCTGGCGCTTGGGAGCGAGGTGATTGGGAGTCAGTACAAGAAGAGACTAGGAGAGTGTTGGAGAAGGAGAAGGAGGAGCGGGCTGAGCAGGGGAACGACGAGGAGGTTGCGTTCAAGGCCGACGAGGCGAGGGGAGAGGGTCGAGGAGAGGGGAGGAAGATTGAGGTACTAGAGGAGAGGCAGGAGGAGTCGCTGCCGGTGTCGTCCATCACAGAGATCCTGGAGGACGAGAAAACATGACCCCCGTTGCCTTTTGCTTTCTCGATCACGACTCAATGCGGGTGAGAAAAGTGCATGCGATCGGAAGAAGAATTGGAAGTTTGCGAGTGCGTGAATTTGGATGAGTCGTCGGTTGGTCGTATGAGGGGTCGTCAGAGAGTCGAAAGAAGCGCGAGAGGGGGGAGGGGAGGGACCACAGAGGGCCACTAGAAACTGTCCAGCAGATCCTTGGTGAACGGATTGGCTTCGAGTCGAGTTCTGAACTCCTCCGCCACCTCCTTCAGAACCTTCATCTCCTCCTCGGTCGAAGCAGCCGGTCGATCTTCGTCGGTTGCGTCGTCGACCTCCATGGGCGCAGGCACTCGCGCAGCCCAGGTGTTGAGGAACTCCTTGACGAGCTTGGTGCCGTCCTCTGTCTCCTGCTTGGGGTGCTTGGAGAAGGGGTTGTCCATCGCGTCGGATTCGTCTGCAAAGGTATGCAGAGAGGGGATGTCAGGGTCGGAAATCTCAAACGCGCGCTCAAACCTGGGGGCAAAGCTCACCTCCAAAGTCTTCGAGTTCGTCTGCCTTGCGCTTGGCGAACTATTAGAGGTAAAAGACTGTCAGTTTTTGATCCCGCAGCTAAGAACTCATCGGAAGCGGGCGACTCACTCGGATGACGCTTTCTGGGAACTTGGCCAGCTCAGCGACGCAGATACCATAACTCTGTCCGCTCACACCTGACAACAAAAGAGAGAGCTCGGTGTGTCAGAAGAGGACTTCCCTCTAGGAGTTGTCAGACAAACGGACCTGGCTCAACCGTGTAAAGGAACGTGATCTGCTTGTCCTGGGATCCTTTGCCGGTCGAGCTGACGAGGGCCTTGACCTGCAAGTTCTTGACGTTCTTCTCTTGCACGGCCAATCCAGTCAATTCGTGAAAGTGGGTTGCGAAGAGGGCGAAAGCGTGGATCTTGGTGCAGATGTACCTGGAAACCAGAAGATTACTTTTAGTCGCGATAGTCGAGAAGCGGGGCGGACGGGACGCACTCGCTGATGGCCCACGCCAGACCGAATCCATCGTAGGTCGAGGTTCCACGTCCGAGCTCGTCGATGATGATCAGAGAGTCTTTCGTGGCCGACTGTCCGAGGACAATTGCGAACAAGTGTCACTTTTGAGATTTGCCAAAGATCGACGAGTCAACACGGACTCACGCGCAAGATCGTCGCACTCTCCAACATCTCGGCCATAAACGTCGACACTCCCTTTAGCTGACTGTCGCCGGCTCCCACTCGTGCGAGGATGCAGTCGAAGATGGGGATCTGAGCCTCCTCGGCGGGGACGAAGCACCCAATCTGAGCCATGAGGGCCGTCACGCCGATCTGACGGATGTACGTCGACTTTCCACCTGATGGGCAAAATCAAGAATGCGGTCAGACCTTGACTGAAGGAGGTGAAAGAGACTGGGCAGAGACCTACCCATGTTGGGACCGGTAATGGTAATGAACTCTGCAGAGTCGCGGATCAACTCGACGTCGTTAGGGATGAACGTCATGTCGTCCTGAGCTTCGAGACAGGGGTGTCGAGAGGCCTTGAGGATGCAGTCTCCAGATCCCTTCTCGAGCACCTTGGGCTTGACGTAAGGGATGGGAGCGTTTACGGAGATGTCGGCGAAGCTTTTGGCATCGAGCGGGGACGCTGTCAGCATGTTGCCTGTGGGGAGCAGTAGACGAGCACACCCACCTGATGATAACGTCCAGCTTTGCAACCATCGAATCGAGGCTCTCGAGCACCGGGATGTAGGAAGCTGGAGGGACGACCAGAAGTGCGTCAGTGCATGCGCTAGAGAAGGGGCGAAAATGGGGGGAAACTCACCGGCAATGTCGACGATCTCCTTGACCAACCCAGCCTGCTGTCGCTCGTACGCCTTCTGGTGCTCCATGAAGTTGGACGAGTGTTCCTTGAGTGTGCTCGTTGTGAAGTACGTGCCTGCTTTCTGCGTGCTGAGCTCCGTGTAGCCCTTCTTGCCCGAGATCAGCTTGGCCTCCTGTGAGGAGATCGCAGTGAGGATCAGTACACGATGCGGGACGGGGAGGCTAGTGCGGAGGACGAACGGCTTTGGTGATTCTCAGGCAGTAACCGTACACCTGCTGGTTCTCCAGATGAAGCTTCTTGTCCTTGTCCAAACCCAGCGCTCTGCTGACCCTCTCATGCTCCTCATCCAGTCCATCCCTCGCCTCCTCCAGCTTCTCCTTGATCCCAGCGAGATCTTCGTCGAAGTCCGGCTTGATGGAGTACGTGTGCGAGTCGAGCGAGGCGAGGTCGATTGTCGACTCGACGAGTTCGAGGTAAGGCTTGAGCGACCCTTCAAACACCTTGAGGTCCTTGACGAACGACTCGGTCAACAAGTCGGCGTACTCGGTTCCGGTCCCTCCGACAGCGGACAGGTCGGTCGACTCGAGCTTTTCGATCAGGTCGGGCAGTTTGAGGATGGACTGGTAGATACGGACGACCTCCTCTAGACTTGCCATCCGCCGTTGGAGTCGCTTACTCAACCTTGAAAAGTCGGGCATGCCCTTGAGGTACCGCGACTGGAGGACGATCAAAAGGGAGTCTGTCAGTACGTGTCCATGCGGTCGAGCGTGGTGGACAGAGGTGGAGGACGTACTTGAAGAGCCACCCTCGACTCCGAATCCTCGACGAAGATCTCGACCAACTTCAACCTCTTCTCAATCTCCCAGAGGTTGACCAGCGGCTGCTTCAACCAAACCCTCAGTAACCTCTGACCCTGCGCCGTCTTGCACCGGTTTAAAAGCCCAAATAAACTGCCGTACTTTCCACCCGCTCCTCCGGGGGCAGGCAGCAAGTTCAAGGCAGCCAAAGCGGAAGCGTCGAGCTTCATGTACTGCGCCAGGTCGTGCGTTCGGACCGAGAAGGAGCCGAAGTTTTGAGGGTTGGAGAGGAGGGAGAGGTGGTTGATGAGGGCGGCGAGAGAAGGGAGGGCTGAGGTGAGCGACAGCTCGGCTGCAGAAAGATGACGATGAGGTTGGTTGGGAACGTCAGCGATTGAAGAGTGCTCTAATGATTCAAGATCGGATACCCACGAATTGTCTGGTCCGACTTGCGCTTGAGAAGCCTGCCGAGGTCCTGCTCGACGTTCTTCGAGTTGAACTCGGCTGGGAGCATTCCAGGCACATGGTCGTCAGTCCTCCACTCCCTCTGTAGTCATCCATAGAAGAGGGCAAGAGGGACTCACAGCTCTTGATCTTCGTGGTGATCACCCCGCACCGTTCCAGCATGATCTCCACCTTGGCCAGATCGTAGTCCTTGCCATTGACGTCCTCCTGGATGACCGCTTCCTTAACGCCGAGCTGGATCACCAGACTCTCGGCGTTCGAAAACACGTCGTTGTCGACAAACTCGGCCAGACCGATCTGGCGGGCGGAGACGTCGATGAAGGCCGCTCCGACCATGCGCGAGCCAGAGGCGTCTGGGGCGGTGGAGATCTTGAGCGCGAGGGTGATGGGGGAGGAGAGGAGGTCGTGAGAGGTGAAGAGAAGGTCCTCGACTGAAGAGAGGTTTCCGGGAGATGCCTGGCGTTGGAGCAGAGCGACGTGAAATTACGTCTCAGCGGACTGGGAGGGTAGAAGGACAGGTGGAGGAAGAGCGCACCTGTCGCGTGAGGATCCACGACTGCTGTCTCGAGTTGGGGTCTTGTGCGTAGATCTTCGCGAAGGAGAATAGAAGACGTCCCTAGCTTGAGTCAGCGGGAGGCCCCCTGAAAAGAACACACGTCAAGAGGAGAGGGAAGAACCTACCTCGATCCTCATCTGCTTGACCGTCAACGCTTCCCTCAACCAGCCCCTAGCAGCATTCCCGTTCAACGTGACACTCGGCAGGCCCCTGTCCCACTCCTTGGTCTTCCCTCCGAGGTACTTGAGCGCTGTCGACGTGTTGTACACTTGGTCGGCAATGAGGAGTGCGGACGGGCCGTGGGCGGAGTAGTACGACCCTCGCTCGAAGAGCCTGGCCGAGCCGGAAGGAAGCGCTGGCAGCTTGGAGTGAAACTTGCAGAAGGCCTGTTCGGTCGAAGAGTCGCCTGGAGACGGGAAATCGAAGGGTAGCATTCAAAGATCGGTTGAGGAGCAATGTTGAAAAGGGAAGCGGTCGAGCAGGATCAGCTCGCCAGAACGCGCACGACGAAGGACTGAGGGCCACGAACCGATGTCGAGTTGAGGCTTCTCTCCTCCAGCCTTGTTGGATCCGTACATCAGACTCATCGTCGTCTTGAGCTTTCCGAGCGAGGTGGGTCTTTTCTGGAAGAGATGGAGGAGGGAGCCCTCTGTGCGACGCGCTCGAGCTCCCCTACGCGTCTCATCAAACGCAAACTGCACTTGCACTTTTCGTCTTTTCCACCCTTCACACGGAGAAGGCACACTTCTTCTCGCGGACAGTCCTCTTCATTCGAGTGGCTATTGGGGCGCAGGGACGGAGGAGAAGAATGTAGGTCAAGTATGAAGCGAGTATGAAGTCATGCTTGAGATGACACGTGGGGTTCCTCCCTCCCCCGTCGCAGATCAACACCCGTTCAACCCAACCGGATACCGAGAACGAAACCCCCGACAAAGGTGGCCCTCTGCTGGAAGTCCCTACAAACGTCGAAAGCAGATCGCAGTCCCAGTCAGCACGAGGATCTCTTCGCAGAAGGTAAAGAAACAACTCTTGCAGCACGAACGCACCTGGTGAGAAAGTCGACAACCCAGTTGAACGCCCTCTGAGCAGTCAGCACGGCGCCGTCCGTCTTGGAGGTCGTAGCGTTCGTGTAGCGCGATCCGATCTTGGACCAGTTGACCTTGACGAGGTTGAGCGAGTTGAGATACTGTTCAGACGAACGCAGACGAGGGGGATCGCACGAAACGCAAGGTCAGCTTCAGACGACCAGCAGAAAGACAAGCCGACCATGACCTATGCTGTTTTTGCGGTCGTTGATCCCAACAGCTGTGACAAGCTGGGATGATTGGACGGGAACTATGACGGAGGTCGGAAACGCACCTGCAGCAAGACGAACACTCCTCCGAGCAAGAAGGCCAGCATTTTTGCGCCCTTCTTGACAAATACACCCGCGCAGATTCCGCAGACCGCTCCGAACCCGAGCTCGTAGGGGTTAACGATCGACTTTGGCTCCTGGACGGGGGAGGATGCCGGGGGAGGAGGGACAGGCGAGGCGTCGCAGTGGATCGTCCTCGAGGTCGAAGACTTGACTTGAGACCAGCCGAGAGCGGACAGTCCGACGAGAGCGAGGGTTGTACTACGGCCACCCCATCCTTGGGTCTGTTGCTGCTGCTTGAAGGAGGACGAAAACGGTCGTCGAGCAGCAAAGGGCGAGGTCGATGACGCGGGCCTGGAGGGGAAGGGCGAGGGAAGGCCTGCTGCCAACCGAGGACGGGCGATTGACGAGGGCAGACACCTGAGCGACCTAGCGAGGAGGGGCGAGGGGGCGAGGGAGGCCATGATAGCGATAAAGGAGGGAGATTTGAGTACGGAGAGGTGGGCGGTAAGGACGGCGAGACGGGCGCAAGGAGATCGCCGAAACGAGCGAAGCAGAGAAGAGTCCGACAGTTCTTGCCTTCAAACCTCTACCTCTACCTTCTTTCCTCCTTACTGAGTCTCGTCCTCTCTCCATCATGCCCGTCTCGGACCTGCCTCCCCTGCCTACCGTCATCGGCCAGCTCTCGCACCGGCCAGCGATCCCCTTCTCGCTCAACGAGCTTTACATCCTCCTCGCCCCCTTCCTGCCATCGCCCTCGACGACCGGCTCTCCCCCTCCGCCCTCGACCTGGGAGACCGTCTACGCCTACTACGGAGAAGGTTCTCAGGCCACCTACTTTACGCTCGACGAGGGAAGCTGGGCCGTCATCTTCGCCTTCCCTGATGCAGGAGGGCTGGTCAAGATCGCGTCGGCATATTCGGACCCGACGACCTCGTTTTCCTCTCGAGAACCTCTCTTTAGGGACATCATGGTCTACCTCAAGACGACCTACTCAGGTCAGATGATCTCGTTCGGAGGTGTCCAGGACGGCCTTCAGGCAACGTTCGACGAGTTCGTCGAGGGGGAGAAGGGCGTTCCTGGACGGAGCTACAAGGTCCAGAAGTTGCTCTCCAAATCGTTGGACCCCGAAGCAAGCGCAAAGGTCTTGGACGAAACCAAGTTCGAGAAGAGTAGCTTGAGATGGGACGAGGTGGCCGAGGTGCGTCATACCCTTCCCCATCACTTTCATCTCCCGCTCTGCTCTTCGCCGCGGAACAACCTGACTGACATACACGCACTCCCTTCGCCCTCGGTGGAGTTTTAGGCCCTGCAACTCTTTGGCTCGTCCTACACCCCGGACCACTTTGAGAAACTCGTCCACTTCACGTCGTGCATCCGCGACCTCTCGACGCCGGAGCGCAAGCCCGTCAGTTGGTGTCTGGTCTACGCGGATTGTACGTGCTTCTCCCCTACCTCGCTATCTATCTACCATGGTTACACCACTCAGAAAGACCCAGTCCTCTCTTTGCTGAGAGAGGCAGTGCACATAGAATTGACTTTCTCTCCTCTGTCTCCCCCTTCAGTGTCCATCGCCGCCCTCCATACCGTCACAGGCTACCGAGGAGCTTCCCTAGCGCACCACACCGTCACCCACCTCGCCTCCCTCCTCCTCGCAGCCTTCTCGTTCCTCCCGCCTGACCTCCGACTGGCCTATCCCGGTCAGGAGGCGACGAACGACAATGGGGAGCTGTGGATGGTTGCAGATTTTAACCACGGCAACCCTGCTGGCGAGGGTTTCTTCACCTCCCAGGGTTTCGAAAGGCTGGAGGAAGCCGTCCGATGGAGCAAGGGAAGGATGTAATCAAGTATGGAAGGAAGGAGGATTTGCGTTGTATAGATGTTCCGTACATGAGTGCCATCTCGTCGGAGTTTGCGCTTGGACCTTCGCTTCTGTCGGCCCCTGCCAACTCCCAGTCGCCCTTCGCCCCCCTGCAAGCGATGGCTCCGCACACTGACAGCCTACAGTCCTGGTCCTCGACAGCTGAATGCTGGGGCACGCGCCAGCCGTTGGAATTCACCCAGTCAAGCCCTCCCTCCCGGCTGATTCCTGCGAGAGCGGCCGGAGCAACTTGGAGGTGTCCGTCCCCGTCCAGACCTACTGAAGCATGATATACCTCTCTCCAAGGACTTGTCCAACTCGGAGATCGGTGGTAGACGGAGAGGGAGGCTGCAAACAAGACATGCTGCATGCAGCCAGTCCGCCAGCGGGTGCGTACGAATCTCGGCTCCTCCGCCCTTCCTAACTTCGGGCCCGCTCAGGGCCGCACCAAGAGACGACAGACACTGACTTCTCCTCATTCTCTGCCCATTGAAGAGACCTTTGCAGACGACCACCTCCTCCCCGACCTCGAGGTGTCGACTGCGCGCCTGACACATCGGCCTTCGGCGAGAGTCTCCTGCGAGGGTATGTTTCTGGTCGAAAACGAAGACCCACGACAACGAACGCCTCTTGGTCCCAGGCTTTTTCTCGAGTCTATTGAGCGCGCAAGGTTAATTGTACAACGGGGCTTCTGTCATGCTTACATTTCGGGAGAGGGTCGAGACAGCTCATCCGTAAGCAGGCGGGGGGGCGCCGTTCCCTCCCTCGACCCTCTCCCTCGCGCTCAAAAGACGGTCACCAGCGCCTCTCCTTCTCCCCAACATCCATCTCCTTCACCTCCTCCTCCTCCTCCTCAAGTCTCCTCTGACTCCTACCCACCATGTCTGTTCCTGAGATCATCGGCCACCCATTCTCGACCGTGAGTGCTTCCTCTCCGCGCCTTCCTTGCCCCGACTCGCCGTTCTGACCTGTCAATCTCCATCCCTCCCACCCTCAGTGCACCCGACGGGTCCTCGTCGTCGCCTACCACTTTGGCCTCGTTGAGGGAAAGGACTTCACCTTCACGCCCATCGATTTTGCGGCCGTCGCCGAGCCCGGCTACCCCCAGCCCTTCAAGCAGGTTCCCTACCTCAAGGACGGCGAGCTCATCATCTACGAGTCGAGGGCTATGTCCAAGTACCTCCTGGCCAAGAATGGCCTCTACCCTACTGAGGCTGCCAAGGTGTGTTCCTTTCTCTTGAACAAAGGTGAGCTGGACAAGGCTGACTCTTGCTGCCTTCTCTCGCGTGCTGCGCGATCTGCCTCCCAGATCGGTCTCTTCGAGCAGGCTTGCTCCGTCGAGGTCTCCAACTTCGACCCTGCCGCTTCCGGACTTGCTGCCGAAAAGGTCTTCAAGAAGTGCGCAAACCCTTCCCTCTTCGCTTCTTTCGTTTAAAATCTCAGACTGACGATCACCCCTCCCCCCGTCCTTCCCCTGACCATTCGTCAGGATGCGAGGACTGGAGACGGACGAGCACTTTGTTGAGGCTCACATTGCCGCTCTGGCCAAGAGGCTACCTGGCTACGAGGTCATCCTCTCCAAAAACAAGGTCCGTCTTTCCTCCCCTTCCTCACCTTCCTCCCCTTCTTCCCTCCTTCCCTCCTCTCGCCCTCTCCTGACCCCGATTGCTCTTCCAATCCCATCAGTACCTCGCCGGTAGCGAGATCACTGCTGCCGACCTCTTCCACCTCCCCTACGGAAAGATGGCCTCCGACCTCGGAGGCGCGCCTCAGTTGACGAACGAGAGCGAGTTCCCCAACCTCTCCCGCTGGTGGAAGGAGATCTCGACCTTGCCCGCTTGGGCTCAGGCCAACGACAAGATCCCCAAGTAAAAGGGCTTTTGCTTTCTCTCTCCTTTGGAGGCGTCTCTTGCTTGGAAGACCCCGTTGTAGATTGATTGGTTGGAAGAGAAAGGACTGCATCATGACATTTTTGAAAACACGCGACTGCTTTTCGACCCCCGCTCACGCGCTTGACCCTGGTCCTTCTTGCCTCTCTCAGTCGAGAGAAACTGACAAGACGGTCTTCCTCCTTCGCCAGAATATCCCTTCCTCGCCAAGACATGTGGGCGGGATTAGAGGACGGAAACCACGGCCTTCTCCGTCCCAAGATAGACAGTGCGCATCCGAGAGCCGACGGCCTGAAAGAGACGGAGACGGAGGAGGCAACGTCGACACGGACGTCCGTCTCGTCCTTGCTTGTATCTTAAAGAGTAGATCCCGTTGCTGATCCTCCTTCACTCTCTCCGTCGACCATGCCCGTTCCTGTCATCGTTGGAAACGCGGCTTCAACCGTACGCGCCCTCCCCTTCCCCTGAACCTGTCAAGGCCTCACCCACTTCCCCCTCTCCGCTTCCAGGCCACTCGCAGAGTCCTCGTGGTAGCCTACCACTACGGCCTAGTCGAAGGTCAAGACTTCCTTTTTCAATCGGTCGACATGGACGCTCGCTACGACCCCGGATGGCCGCATCCGTTCAAGCAGGTGCCGTACCTTCAAGATGGAGATATGATGCTCTACGAATCGAGGGCGATGTCAAAATACTTGTTGGCTAGAAACGGGCTTTATCCTACGGATCCTGTCAAGGTGCGTTTCTACTCTTCTTTGCCCTTTGCTCGGATCACCATTGCTGCCTTCCTCTTGTTCTCCTCCTTCCTTTCACTCGTTGTCAACATGCCCGCCCGAATCAAGATCGCCCTGTTTGAACAAGCTTGCTCGGTAGAGGCCTCCAATTTTGACGTCGCAGGCGTCGGAATCGCCGTCGAGAAGGTCGTCAAGAAGTCCGTTTTATGCTTGCCGTTCTTTTTCATCCTTTCTTGCTTTTATGCTTCCATGGTCGACGAGGGACTGAATCGCTCGTCTCTCCTCCACATCTGCTGGTTTCCTTTGGGTAGGAACAAGGGACTCGAGCCGGACGAACGACTGGTTGCGGCGTACGTGGACACGTTCACTAGACGGATGCCGGGGTACGAGTCAATCCTCTCTAGGACCAAAGTGCGTCACGTCCCCCCCCCCCCTTTCCCTTCCCTTCCCTTCCCTTCCCTTCCCTTCCCTTCCCTTCCCTTCCCTTCCCTTCCCTTCCCTTCCCTTCCCTTCTCCTCAACTCTACCCTGCTGTACACTCACTGCAGCTCAACCCTCAAACTGAACTCCTCCCTCGCATGGGCAGTATCTCGCCGGAAACGAGTTGACCGCCGCCGACCTCTTCCACCTCCCTTACGGCCAGTTGGCGAGCTCACTCGGTCTCCTACGTCAGATTACCGACACAGAGAGGTTCCCGAGCGTGTGCAGATGGTGGACCGAGATCTCTTCGCTGCCCGCTTGGAGGCAGGCGAACGAAAAGATCCCTAAGTGAGGTGTTGGAGAGGTCGACGGCAGGCTTTGTTGGTAGCGAGGCCCTTGCGACCTTTGTTTTGAGAAGAGAGTCACTAGAGTAATATCATGGTATTTATTGGAGGGGTCGTGTCGTGTTTGAATTACGGGCGAAGAAGGGGAAGAGGCAACCAAAGCAAGGTTGAACGGGGGGTTACAAGGTGGGACAAGCAAGCTCACAGAGAGGAAAGAGAACGACAGAAGAGTGGATGTTCGAGGTGAGGTTGTGAAACAAGTGAAAGAAGAGAGGGAACCAGCCCTCGCAAGAAAGGCTACCAACAGGAAAAGGAAAGGAGAAGGGGAGAACGAGAGGGGGAGGAGGGGGGTTTAGACGAAACCTGACCCTCCGCGTTTCATGTCGATCTTCCTGAACCGCACGACGAGCTGCCTCTGTACGTAACCGACCAAAAAGGACACCGAAGAGACGCTTTCAGTTCTGCAGACTTCCTTTTTTTCTAGGGAGCGAAAGTATCAAAGGAGGGGGAGGAGAGGAAGGGAGGAGGAAACGAACTTCGTTAAGAATACAACCCGTCGCCAACCCCAGAGCAATCGTTATGCAAACGAAACCGTACATCGTCCTTTCCAACCCCCAACCCATCCAAAGAGAAAATTTTCTCCGTCAGATCTTCTTCCTTTCAACTTCAGAGCACCACTCTCACTTAAGCAGGAGGAGAAAGGAGGAAGGAGAAAGGAGGGAAGGGAAGGGGAGGAAAAGGGGGGACGTACGAAAACGTCTCCTCCAAAACCTGATCGAAGTACGTCCCCATCGGTCCTACACACCCTTGTTGAAGACTGGCAAAGGACGGGTCGGTGCAAAAGGCGGTAGAGTCGGAGGAGGAAGGAGGAGGGGGGGTGAAGAGACCAGAGGGGGTGGAGTTGTAGTACCCGCAGCAGTTGAACTGTCCGGGCCCGCAAAGGGAGAAGTGAACAAAGGTCAGGTTCAGACGATCCAGCACTCAGTACTCAGAGAGAGAGAGCGAGAGAGAGAGGAAGGGAAAAGATGTGTGGTCAGGTTCTGGGGATAGTGAAAGGAAACCAACCATCCTCTCCAACCCCCCCTTCCTTTCATAGTTCAACGCCTCCCACAACCCAGCATACTCCTCCCTCTGCCTCAACGAAAACAACCACACACATGTCCCCGCCCCCGTTGCGAAGAGAGTGTCGAGAACGAGTGATGCAAAGAGCAGGCGGAGGAGGAGGGGTTTGTAAGGCGGGGAGGTAATGGCTGGGATGGAGAGGAAGAAGGAGAGGGCGAGGAGGATGCCGAGGGCGAGGGCGACTGGCGAGTTCACGGAGAGAAGTTGCAAGAAAGGAGAAGGGGGACGTTCAGCGGAGGGTTCGGCTTCTCGGTACGACGAGGGTGGGAAGGTGGGAGGAGAAGCAAGAGAAAAGAAGAAAGGGAAAAGGAGGACGGACCGCCATAGTGTCTAGGCAGGAACACGAGCGAGACGACCAGGTCGGAGTGTTTCCAGACCGAGCTGAGGATGATGGACAGCGAGGCTGCGGCGAGCAGGAGCAGGTCGAGGACGAGCCAGACGAGGGTGAGGGTGAGGGTGCGCAGCATCCTATCGCTCGGGCTTTGAGTAGGGGCGAAGAGGGTGAATGGAAGGGATTCGAAGCCAGGCAGGTGTCTAGAGAGGACGTCCGATGAGACCGTTCGAGGGTCGAGCCGGAGCAGGAGAGGAGGACAGGGCTGGACCAGCAGCCTAAGAGAGTAATGAAGAGAAGGGCAGGACAGCTGCATACACCCCCTCTCGATCCCAGAGTCAGCGTTTCTCGGTCTGCCCTCCCAGTCCCCGTCGCCGCTATACGCACCACAAGAAAGAAGAGGAGGCGACTGTATGCGTTCGGGGACGAAAGAAGAGAATTCGGCGGGTCCGAGCGCAGCAGAGCTAGCTTTCGACTCGACAACGACGACGAACACCACGACTGCCCCCACCTACTGTAGAACGCTGCTCTTCTTTTCGGTCCCTCTGCGAAGTGTCGTACAAGAAGATGGTCATGAAAGTAGTTGTCGTTACCCCGTCGTCCCCTCCCCGCTTCCTCTGTCTGCCCTCCCCGGCCAAATTCCCTCCCCCTCCTTCTTCCCTCTCTCCTCTGCCACTCCTCTGCCGAGCTATCATCAAGATGCGCCGCTAACAACAACAAAAAGAGACCGACTGGATCCCTCAGGCTCGTATGGGCAGGGGCAGAACGCGTGCAAATCATGCCCCGTTTGGCGGTGGAGGATTCGGGGCGAGGATCTCGCCGCTGATGATCTCCGCAATGGCCATCTCGAGCGAATCGATCCGGGTCGACATGGTCGTCACTGCACGAGGTTCCGAAGGGACAGAAGGGGGTTCAGCAAGAGACCTTTGGCTTCTCTAGGGGTTTGAATGAGAGAGAAGGAGCTCACTTCGTTCACTGTTGGACGAGTTGGGGGTAGGCGGGAGGACGCGTCAACCAACCGACCTGACTGAGAGAGAGAGAGAGAGCAGGAGAGCAAGGGGGTAAAAGGGAGACGCACAGGACCTCAGTCGAGCTCTCGCTGAACTTGTCCTCTAGCTGGGCGAGCATCGTATCCACCTGTTTGCCCGTCAGCGGACAGCGCAGAGTCAGCCTCAAGACTCAAGAGCAAGAGCGAGCACACAGAAAGAGATAGAGAGCGAACGCACAAATGTCATGAGCTCAGCGGGCGAACTGACGCCAGCCCCTTCGACGCCCAACGGACCGGCTTTGTCGCCTGCTTGTCCTCCGCTTGACGACGAGGAGGGCTTGTATGCGTCTGAGGCAGCTACTTTAGGGGTGACGGTCAGAGGGGCTGCTGTTGCCGACTGGGTTGGCGTTGAGCGGGGGGTTGAGAGGGCGGACATTCTTCTGCCAGGGTTGGCGGGGGGAGGGAGGGGGGTTGATAGAGAGGTAGCGAGAGGTCGTCCTGATTTCGAGGAGAGTAGGTAAAGCTCGAGGAGATAGTGGAGGACTGGATGTATGCGGTCGATGGTGAGGGAGAGCAGCGCGTCCTCCTACCCCGACACCGTCGTTTTGGACGACCGCATACAGTCAGCCCAGAATGATCCACCTCGAACGACCCCCGCCAGAGAGGGATCCAGCAACAGGCCGACCTCTGGTGGTAAGCGACTACACGCAGGACGGACAGGCCGTCTTTGCCAGGTACGCCCTCACGCTCTCTCTCTCTCGCTGGCGACATCGGGAGGGAGCGGGGGTTCGATCTCGTCCCTTCCTCTGACTGACAAACCCCACCCCCTTCCTCTTGCTGACTCTCGCGTACGAACAGGACAGAAACTAAGGACGAAAAGCTCGGCAAGGCGGTCAAGAGGATCTGGGAGGAGAGGGGTGGGATCCTCTCCCTGACCGAGCACGATCTCCTGACGTCCAGCTCGAGCTCAAGCTCCGGTTACCCGGTCGCGCTCGACGACGACGACGGCCGAGCTCGAGCGGGAGCGACAGAGGGACTTGCTGATGGGCTAAAGGAGGAAAAGACGGGACAGTCGGAGGAAGGGGGACTGGATCTGGAAGGCATGAGGGCGTTCAAAACAGAGGTTTGGGGACAACTCGAGTACGTCCCCCCCCTCCTTCCCCTCCTCCTCCTATTCATCCTTGGTCGGTGAGAGTAACTGACCGTCGTGTGTTACCCTCTTTGCTTGGGTCGTAAAGACAAGCCAAACACAGTCTCTCCAACTTCCACCATGCCCTCACCCTCCTCCTGCCCCCCTCACTCACGGTCGAAAACAACCCTCAACCCGTGCACCAGTTGCCGAGTCACATTCCCCTTCCTCCTTCCTCCCTTTCTACGTCTCTCCTCGCTCGACCTCCATTTCAACCCAACGCCGAAGGACAAGCCCAACTCCTAGCTCGCAAACAGGCCGACTTGCGCTCGACCGCTGCCCTGCTCGCGCGAGAGGGGGAGAGGCTGAAGAAAGTGGTCAAGAAGAATAAACAAGAGTGGACTGTAGCGGAGTCTGTCAGAAGGGGGGGCTGGGCGGTTGCGTTGAGGAGTTTGAAGAGCCAGCTTGCCGCTGGAGGAGGAGGGGTTGAGTTGGGAGGGAAGAGGGATGAGAGGGACTGGGAGAGTTGGTATGCGCTTGAGAACAGTACGTTCGCCCTTTCCTCCTCCCCTCTCCCTCCCCCCCCTCCCCTCCGTAATCTCTTCGCTGTCGTGGTCGTCGAGTTGCTGACTTGCCTGGGGCTCATGGTCTGGTTCCAAACAGCCCCCGTGACGTTGAGGTCGAGACACACTGCCTTCCTCCCTCCCCCCTCTTCATCCTCATCAAGCAACGACCCTTCGTCCTCGTTGTCAGGAGCAACAACCTCCAGGTCGACCGTACGAGCAGGCCTAAATTTCCCTCAAAGGACGTTCAAACGTCTGCAGGTGGCTATCGAACGGACGGAGGGAGAGACAGTGAGGGTGGGGAGGTCGAGGTGCCGCTTTGGGGGGAAGGAGGGAGTGGAGGGAGAGTTAGAGGAGGCCTTGAGGGAAGTTGTCGACGAGGAGATCTTTCTCGAGGTCCGTGTTTTCGTCCTCCAGACCCCTCCCCCCCCCCTCCAAGCTAAGTGTGCTCATCCTGACTCTCCTCGTCCCTTCCTCGCCCTTTGGATTCTTTCTTATTTCTTTTCCAGGTGATGAACGAGGCAAGACAGTCGCCCCTGATGCGGCCGTCACGTATGACGGCAACGTCCGTCCTCCTGGACGTCAGCCCAGGTGTGGCACTCGTCATCTCTCTCGTACGTCCTCACCCAACCCCCAACGTCTCGCTCAATCCTCGTCAAGCTCACACCCGTGCGCAAACTCTGACCACTTCTCTGCGTTAGATCCCCTCGGACGAGCTTTCCGCCAACGTCGACCCTCCAGATCCTCAATCGACGCTCCTTCACGCGAAACTGTCCAATCAACTGCTCGGACTGCATGCGTACCGGACGAAATCGCTACACAACTCTCTCCTGCCCATACGAGACTCTTCGAGACCGCCCGTCGTCCGACCTCGCTTTTTGGGTTCGGTCGTGGATGACTTGCAGTTTGACACTGTTTGTCGGACTATTGAGGGTTTGCTGGCGAGGTTTGGGGGGAGGGTGAGAGGATGGGGTGGGGAGGTTGACGTTGAGTGGGAGGACGGACCGGAAGAGGGCGCCAAGCGGTGGAAGCGGTGTCGCATCTCGTTTGAACGGACGCTCGACCCATCGTCGGTGGTCAGACAGAGTCAGACTGTCACCCTCCACCTGGTCGCTCCTTCCAAAGTTTACCTCACGTTGCCCGACCCGTCCGAGACGGGTCTGTCCTTCGCCCAAGGTGCGCAAACCCCGACGGCCATCACGGACCTCGCCAACCTGTCGAGCTTGCTCGCAAAGACGCTCCAGGCGTGCTTGGTCCGGAACGTCTCGGCACGAATTGGACACTTGGAGGAGAAGGTGGAGGGGAAGGAGGGCAAGACGTGCTGTTTTGCGGACGACGTCAAGGGGGTTGCTGTCTTGCAGTGGACGAGAGGGCAAATGCAAGTCCCCCCTCTCCTCCTTCCATCCTCCTTCGCGTTGCTGACCACCTGTTTGACGGCTCGTGCCTTTGATTTTACAGACTGGCCCGGCCGACGATCACGCTCGACGCGCACGACGAGCCCGTTCTCGCACTCCACCTGACCGTCCAGCGTGCGACAAGGAACAGCCCGCTCACTGAGCTCACGTTTGCCAGCCTCGACCAGAACTCTGGACGAGCGGACGGGTGGCTATTGCGCCACTGGAAGGCGTGCACAGAGTGAAGCCTTCATGCGGTCGGTCCGTTGGATCGAGATGTCCATTTTCATTCTTCTTCTGCAGGCGAAGAGGGAGATTCATGCGAAGCAAGCGCAGAGAGATTACAAGACGGTGTTTTTCGAGATTGTACATCGATTAAGAGATAAGTCAGACAGAAAGAAGTGAGGGATGAGAAGAGTGGGTATTTCCGATTGAAAGCTGTCTCTAGGCCACCTGCCGGGCCTTGCCCTTCGCCTTTGCCTTCTCTGCCTTTCTCGCCGCCCTCTCCATCGCCCGCTTGGCAGCGGCGTACTCTCCCTCGTCCGGGTCGTCGTCCGAGCTGTCCGCCCCGCCCCAAACGCCCCCCTCCGCGCTCGGGATCCTGGACGACCAGCTCGAAGGGCCGTGGTTGGCTGAGATGGGTGCGCCGGTGTCGTCGTACGTCACCTCTGGGGGAGGGACGTAGTTGCCCGGTCGAGGCAGACGAGGTGGGCTCTCCGAAGCGGGCGAAGGAGGCACGCCTTCGATCCGAACCGACTTTCGTCGACTGAGCTTGACGTCCGACCCCGCTCCGTTGGAGAGAATCGCCGTCCCGTTCGAGGACGAGAGGTTGGACACGTTGGATCCCGGTGGGGAGACGACGTGCTCGGGCGAGAGGCCGTCGAGCTGCTTGCCGAGCAGGACGTTTGAGCGCTCGTGCTCGGTCTCGTCCCCGTCGTCCTCTACATTGTCCTCGACGCCGGTCTCGTAGATGCTTTCGTTGTCATCCCCGGTCGTGGGCGTAGGGCTGGGGATGAGCCTCGAGGGAGGAGCCGTGGGGACGCTGAGGATAGGCACCGACCCAAGCAGGGAAGGCTTGAGCTCCGTTGCGGATCGAGGTTGACGAAGGGCTGAGCGCGGGGGAGGCGAGGCCGTTCGGTGTTGAGGCGAGTGGTGGAAGTTTTCAGCCTTGGCGGTCGAGATGGCTGACAGAGGGCGAGAGTTCGTTCCCGCCGAGTAGGTTGACGAGCGCTTAATGGCAGAGTCCGCTGCGGGAGGAGAGACGGGTGAAGGGGCTCGCAAGGGTTGCGGTATGCTCAGCGTGGCGGGAACGATGGAGCTTCCCGGAGCGGTGGGGAGAGAAAGCCCGCTGGAAGGGTTGAGGGAACGGGGAGCGGTGATGGAGACCAGGGTTGGCACTGCAGGGGGAGCGGCCGGTTTGCCGTTGACGGCCTTCTTGCCAGCAGGGACAGCGGACGTCGAAGTAGACCTCTTGACGCCGGACGCCGCCGTCTTTGCGGGACCCAAGTCAGAGCCCGACTTCTTGCTCTTCAGAGTTCCGTTTGACTGGGTCGACTTGAGAGCCTTCGAGGACGTGACGTCCGATGCAGCCGTCGGCTTAGGCTTTTGGAGGGTTAAAGGGCCGTTGAGGGCCTTGCCTTTCGAAGGGGAGATCTCGATCATCGACTGACGCTTCTTGGACTTGTCGACTGCCGACATGTCCTTGCCCTTGATCGTCGACCGACTGCTAGAGGAACGCTTGATGCCCGGTCGCCCTCCGACGGGTTCAACTACCCAGTCTCCCGTTCGACCGCTGGCGTCCTTCTTGGCAGCAGTTCGTCCGACGTTGGTGACTGCTACGAGCGCGGCTCGCGAGACGTCCTCGTCGTCCGAGCTGTCGTCGCGTCCGCCAGAAGCTTTACTCTTGCGACCCCAGCTCAACCCACCTCCCCCGCTAGCAGACGTGCCAACCTCAGACCCTCCTCCCGCTCGGCGAACGTTTCGGTCGGTCCTGGTCGACCACGACGACGAGTGATGCTGAAGAGAGTCGGGCGACGCTGCCCTCGTACTGCCCCGCTTGAGCGACTCCTTGTCTCTAGGTGCAAAGAGGTGCTTGAGCGCGCCAAAGAAGCCGCCCCTCTTCTTCTTCTTCCCCCCGGCGATCGACCCTTCGCTCCGCGCACCAGACGAGACACTGCTGGCGTTTGAAGCCCGTCGAGCGAGAGGAGCCCGTCGACCGATCCCTCCTCCGCCACCTCTGTTGTTACCGACGTCCGACTGCGTCCGACGACGGCTGCTCGAGTTTCGCAGCGTGCCTGCGTCTGACGAGTCCGAGTCGGAACCACCGTACGACGCCTTGGGAGCCGCCTTGGACGCCGCCTTTGGGCTTGGCTTGGCCATCGTTCGAGAGTTCCAGGTTGACGAGGGCGCTTGTGGAGGGTTCCGGGGTGCGTTGGCACGAAGGGGAGACGAAGGAGAAACAGACGCCGGCTTGGAGGGGACACCGTTCGATCGGGCGTTCTCCACTACCTGGACATTGCGCGTCGTGCCTGCATCGCTTGAGCTTCCGTCCGACTCGAGGACGCTGGCGAGCGAACCAGGAGGGTCGTTTGCGTACTGCTGCTGATGAAGACCCAGCGCCGAGAGTCCATTCTCGCTGCCCGATGGGTCGTCATCTCGTCCGATTTGAGAGGCAGACTGAGAAGGCGCAAGCGAGGGAGTAGTTGATTCGATGGAGCCTTGGTAGCTCTTCTTGAGATGAGCAGGGATGTGGTGTTCGAATGGTGCTGCAGCAAGTCCAAGATCAAGCCTTTTGGTCAGAGAAGCTCAACCGGCACGCTCAGAGGGAACAGAACTTACCCCCTTCCGACAGGTAGGTCATAATCTCCACGCCGGCTCTTTTTGCGCCTTCCATCCAACTCCTGCCCGCAGCCTCCATCGCCTCCAAGCGCATCTCGACGCACTCCCTCAGAACCCTCCTTCGGACCTCCTCCAGCCGCGCCTCTTCCTTGCGCAGAGCGTCCTCGCAGCCGGACAGTTCGAGCTGGGCCTCCTCGAGCTTGCCCGTCTTGTCGGACGAGCCGATCGAGGACGACGAAGGAAGCGAGCCGTTGCGCGAGGGAGCGGCATTGAGCGAAGACGACCGGAGCTCAGACTTGGAGGGCTTCTTCTTGGTCTGCTTGATCATGCGTTGGACACTGCGAAGGTTAGAGAAAGAGGGCAACAGGTTAGGATACTGAAGATTGCTCGCAAAGAAAGGGGGGAGGGGGGAAGACGTACAGGATGTCGCGATCTCGGGTGATGTTGGCCAGGCTCTCTTCGGCATCCCGAATCTCCTTCAAACCCAACCTGGTCTGACTCAAAGTGTTCGCATACGCCTATTCCCACGTCGTCCAGCATCAGCAGTCACTCTCACGTTTACCCGCAAGGGAAGGTGGGGGGGGGGGCGAAGAAAAAACGGACCTGCATCCTGGGATGAGCTTCCTCCTCGAGCACACCTACCACGCCCCCCATGGCCAAGCTCAACGGCTGGTCTCGGCCCGCACCTGCGTACGCAGCCAGAGCGGCATTCGCCGAGTGAACTCTGGAGAGGGAGAGGAGGAGGGTGTCGATGTGCGCCTTCTCGGAGCTGGTCAAGAGCACGAGGGGGGTTGAAGACGTCAGCGAATTGTGGCCTCGTCCAAGCAGCTCGAAGCAGACCCTCTTCGGGCAGCAAAGAAGGCGCAGGATAATGGACGTACTCGAGGAGGTTGATGAGCAGCCTCTGGGTGGGCGTGGGGTGTTTGCGAGTGACGAGGATGTCCATCTGGCCTCGCTAGGCGTTAGGAGGGGGAGACGACGAGGGGGGCGAGGGCGGTGGAAGGGCAGGAACTTGAACGAGGACGATGGACTGAGGGCGTTGTTAGGTACCTGGAGTCCGAGAAGACGTTGTGTAGCTTGCCAGGAGAAGAGAGAAAGTAAGTAGGGTGGGAGGGAGATCAGGTCGACGAGTCCTTCCCGCCCGTCCTTCTGGCTCCCCGGCGTGGCGCGCGCCGATGACGATCGCCCCCTTCGATTTTTACTGCCGACCCAGTCTGCAATCGCCGAATGACATGTTTGTTTCGAGAGGGTCATTAATTATGCATTGAGAGGTCGTACGGGTAGCAAGAGTGCGAGAGGGGAGAACTAGACTGAGGAGTGTTACTGGAGATGCTACAAGTCCTGTGGGCAGGAGGCGTGCGCGTACACGATGAGATCGTTCAGAGATGCGGGAGGGATTCGGACAGGATGGTGGATAAATGCAGTCGAGATGGTAAGGATTGACTGGTAGAGGAGAGTGTGGTCGTAGGCCCTGGATCGGGAGGGTGGGGGGAGGAAATCAAGTCCACTTCCAGAGCGCCACAAGCAACAGCCCATGAGCGACCGCTCCAAACCCTTCCTTGCTCGTCGTCCCTCGGCTAGCCAGAGCGAGTGCAAGCACGGCGAGTTGCGAACCGACTGTCGGTTGGGGGTTGACGAGGTGGAGGGAGAAGAACTTGACGAGGACGGCGGAGGCGTGCAGGAAGTCGACTTCGATCGACGTGCCGTAGGAAGGGGGTGGAAGGATCCGAGAGGGCGAGAGAAGGTGTTGCTGGCCAGAATTGATGGGCAGTGGCTTCTGATGAGAGGATGGGGAGGATGCTTAGTTTGATGGTAAAGGAAAAGGAGGACGGGGGTGACGACGCACCTTGATTTGACGACGACTCGAGAGCGATCCGGTTGGCGAGGTCGGACTCCGAAGAGGGCTCTCTCCAACTGCAGCTCTCACGTCAAAGAAGGACGCATTCGGCGTCGTCTCGAGACTCCTGACCGTCGCCTCCTCATCTATCCTTGGCGAAGGTGTTCGGCGAGCAAAGTAAGGAGCGAGTGAGTGGAACGGGTCCGTCGGTTCGTACGTCTGCGTCGGGGCAGGCTTGGTGAACTCAAAGGGATAGTGGTTGTGGCCCTCCTCCTGTGCAAAGCGCGAGCGAGAAGGGGTGTCAGATAAGTCTCAGTGCTCGTAACGTAAGTGGTGACGTACTCGGATGCCGTTCGTCATGATGTCCTCAATCATCCGACAGCCCATCCTCCTCCGCGGGTCGATGTTGAGCAGACTTCCCAGGATCCAAAGGAAGAACCTCGGGAACCCTCGTCGGTCCATCGAGTCAAACAGCAGCGAGGTCGACACGAAGCCAGTGTACGCGTAGATCTCGTCCGCCAGCACTGAGATGAGACCAAAAACCAACGGGTGTCAGACGCAGGACAGGGGGGCATAGTAAAACCGACGCACGAGCGAGATCTTGGACCTGAGAGTAGGGAAGCCGAAAGAACAGCAGCTTGTGGAGAATGAGACCTAGAAAAGAGAGGCAGGGTGAGAAGTCAGTCGTCCGCGCATCGTCTAATGTGGTGCGATGGGTGAGATGACTAACCGAGCGCCCAGTGGTCGCCCTCCTTCCCAACTTGTCCTCTCTCTCCATCAGCCAAAACATGTTCCGGCGCGCAATACTCCATCGTACCCTGCAAGCCCAACAACACCGACACGCATCAGTCTTGGGTGGCGTCAGACGACTCCCACAAACGTGCATACGCACCGTGTTCCCCGTCCTCTTCTCCCCCTCTCTAGGAAAGTAGACGACGGTCCGCGTCGTTCCAAAGTCCGAGATGAGCGGTCTGGGAACCATATCACCCGACGACTCGTCCATGTGCAGCAGCACGTTCGAGCACTTGAGGTCGAGGTGGAGCAGGCCGTGGTTGTGCTGGGGTTGCGAACCATAGCAAGGGTCGTTTGCGTCAGCTTCGAGACGCTCTCTCTCTTACTCAGACGTGAGACTGCAGGGAGGAGAATGTAGTTTAAACGCACGAGATAGCCCAACCCCTTCACGATTCCCCCAAAGATGACATCTACCTCACTCTTGCTCATCAGCCTCACGCCTCTCTGTTCGCCCTTCCTTTGGGCCCTGCCAGCCTCTTTTAGCGTGCTCCTCCTCCGTCGAAACGCAGCCTTGACGTCCTCCACCTTCTGGCCGGAGCGCTTGACGTCAATGGGCGTTTCGTCCGACAGGCCCGACCGTTCGGCGAGGTATTCCTCGAGAGAACCCAAGGGGGCGTACTGCATCAAAATGCTGCGAATTCATCCCGGTTAATGGTCGTCAGAGGAGTCTGCCGTGATAAGGCACAAAAAGGGAGAGCAAAGAAACCCACTGCAGTGTGTCGATGCTCGATCCAAACGCGGAGAACCTCGTTTTCTCGATCCAGGCATGATGGTACGTGACTGCGCAGCGCAAAGGAAGGGACAACTGGCGTCAATCCCTGTCCTCCTCTACAAGGCCTGCTTCTCCGCTTAAACACAAGGGAGAGAGATGTGGGAGCTCAACTGATGTTCTCATGTCGCAACGCCTTGAGGATCTCTACTTCCCGCAGCACACTCCTCCGGTACGTCTTGTCCGTCCCGACCGCGACCTTCTTGATCGCGTAGAGCCCCAGCGGCTGGCCGTCAAGGACGTGTTCGCAGAGAAACACTTGACCGTAAGCTCCCGCCCCTATCAGTCCCCATAAAGAAGCAATCAGCGAGGAACCTGTCGAGACTGAAGAGGGAAGGGAAGGAAGGGGACGAACCGAGCCTCTGGTGCTCAACGAAGTACCTCGCCAAGTAACCATTCGCACCTTCTCCAACCCCTTCGCTGCCCCCCTTCTCCGAGCTCTCTCCATCGCTTCCACTTCCATCGAGCATCCGGTTGGGCTCCTCCTCCTCACCCGCGCTCGAGGGAGGAGGGGAGAAGAACCGTTTCAGTCGTGAGGTGGGCGTCGAGCTGGACGGGGTCGTCTGGCCTGACGGAACGGGCGTGTTGGCTCGAGCGAGCAGGTGAAAGTAGTCCGCTTCGTCCGAAGGGAAGAACCGTTCCTGCAAGCGCGCATCATCAAGCGAGAGGTGAGTTGTATCGTAAGGGAAGCAGGGTTAGGGGAAGGGGGGGAAACGAACGGAGTTGCCCTGCCCAAACGGTCTCCCACACGTCGGACAGAATCTCTCTCCTCCCACCTCCCCGTCGGACCGTCGCAAGTCATCGTCCGAGTTGTCCTCCTCCTCATCGAGCGGCTCGAGCAAAGCCGTCGTCGAGGACCGGGTAAGGCGGTGGGGGAGGACGGAAAGTTCGTGCTGGGACGGGTTGTAGAGGACGACGGCTGATCCGGTTGAGAGGATCGTGCGCCAGCTGGTCGCTGAGGACGAGGACGAGGAAGACGTGAGCGTGCGTGGATGAGGATGACGATGGATAGACGGGATGAGGGACATTGTCTGGGGGTGGGGGTGGTAGGGAGGGGGCAGGAGGAGGCCATGGCAGCTGCAGACTGCAGCCTGCTGATCTCTGGAACTGAACATGATGATCTTAAGAACATCCTCTCTCCATCGAGCGCTCGTCTCTTTTAGCCAGCCTGGCAAAAGCAAGGACAGGTGTCCCTGACCGTCATCGAGTGAAGAAAGAGCTGACGGATAGGCCACCCACGAGCCACATTCTGAAGGCTCGCTGCTGCGCGATCTCCTCAAACACACGCACGCACTACTAAACCATAGGAACCTCATGCAAGAAGGAGTCTACACGCCCCCCTCCTCCTCCTTTCCGACCTCCTCAGCCCCCTCGACCTCCTCCCTTCGACTCTCCTCAACCTCAGCCGAGGCGTTCGCGAGTTCCTCTTCGTCCACAACCGCGTCGACTGCCGGCGTCGGCTTGTCTCCTGGCTGGACCGACTTGGTGCCTGGAGGAAGCGTCCTAGGAGGCTCTCCGAGGATGTTCTTGCCCCAGACTCGGTTAGAGAGGGCACTGGCGGAGAAAGGAAACAGGAACGGCGCAGAGAGGTCAGGATCAGTCATCTTGGAGGGGTAGCGAACGAGCGAGAGGGGAGAGAGACTGACAGCTTGTCCGTTTTGGCGATCATGAGCGACATGGAAGCCGCCGCCTTCCAGATAGGCACGATCAAAGGTTGCGTCAAACTAAGAAAAGCAAGGAAGGCGAAGCGCCGTCAGTCTCGATGCAAGAAGGAGGTCAAGCGAGACTGTGACGAAGGAAGAGAACTGACCTGCCACCGTCCAATTCTCCGGGCTGGACAGCACACACCATGCTCCCAATCGGCACGCTCTCAAACAAGCTCCGGACAGGCTCCTCGAAATGCTTGATCAGAGGGTAGTAAACCTCGAGCAACACCTTGAGTTCCTTGAGCGAGACCTTGACGACGTCCTCGGGCGAGATGTAGTTGAGCAGGACCGACAGGCCCTCGGCGCACGCTCGCCATTGACATTGACCGGGCTCCTCGGACGTGTTGGACTGGCGCGAGAAGAGCTTGACACCGGCCGAGACGAGCCGAAGGCGCGTGTAGTCGTTGTTTTGGATGATCGTCTGCGACAAAAAAAACAAGGGTCGCGCAGCAAGTCAGGACCAGTCGAAATCTCGAGAAGCAAGAGGTTGAGACAGGACGAAAACGCACCTTGACGAGAGGGCTCGTGTAGTAGACCGATCGGATCGCGTTCCCGTTCGTATTTCGCACGTACAAGCAGTCCTCCGAAAAACCGTTGAGCTTGAAGAACTTGACGGCGGCCTGGACGTCCTCGCCTTGTCCGTCGAGGAAGAAGTAGGGCTGCTCCTTGAACGACTGGTCGGGCTTGCCCGTCAACCGGACGAGGTCCGAGCCGTCCTTGCGCGCACGCTTGAGAGGCGGGACTGAAGACGATGCTTCGAGCGACGGAGAAGGACCTCGCTTGAGACCAGCTTCAATGGCAGGCGCTTGAGTCCTGCGAGAGCGGCCAGAACGACGGGTTAGGAAACAGGTGGCAGTCAGAGTGAAGGGAAAGGAGTCACGTACTCGAGCGGCTCCTCGGCAGGTGCACCTGTTGATCCAGGCTCCGTCTTTGCGATCGAGTCAACCACAGGGACGACGCTGACAACGCCCCCGGAACACAGACAAGTCAGTTCTCACGTTGACAGTGGAAAGAGGGATCAGAAGGGAAGGAACAACGCACGCAGGGGCCTCGACGGAAACAGCTTCCCTCGGGTCCATCGCAACATCCTCTTCCACCTCGTCCTCCTCCTCCGCGACAGGGTCGGGCTTGACGTCCTCCAGAGGCGCCTCGAGCTTCTTCTCGAGCACGGTGACAAAGAAGCCTCCCGTGTCCTGGTCATGAGGGTAGAACCGCATGCTAGTGAAAGAGACGAAGCCATCCGAGGCAGATTCGTCAGTAATGCGAAAACGCAGAGAGCAAAGATGAGTCTTCCACGGCCACAGACACCAGTCGAAGGACGGTGCAAAGGATCGCGAGGAGGAAGATGGGGGAGAGGACGCACCACTTCTCAATACCGAGCTCCTTCTCGTTCCCCTTGGGCCACAAACTCTCGGTAATCTTCTCCTTGATCTCCTCCTTGACCTCCCCACTCGCCAAAAACTCCTTGTACGTCGCGCAGATCTTGGTGTCCTTATCAAATGCGGCCTTCCACTCAAGCATGCCCGGTCTCCGGTTGAGGATCGGTAGGGAGGACGAGACGTCGACGATGGAGAAGGAAGAGTTCTTGTTGAGCGCGGCTGAGACGACGGCTTCGTTCTCGATCGGGTTGAAGGAGCAAGTAGAGTAGACCAGGCGACCTCCGGGCTTGAGGAGCTCCATCGCTCGGAGCAGAATGCGCAGTTGGAGGCTTTCGGGGTGGAAATCAACGCAAAGGAGCGAGTCATTTTCAGCGAGAGGCGGAAGAATACGACAAGGAGAACACTCACTTGTGCAGACCGTTTCCGTCGACAGGCGACCAACGCCGCCAGATGAGCGTGTTCTTCCTCATCGTGCCGTCTCCAGAGCAACTGTAGATAGGAGGACACACTGTCAGACACCATCGTTGGGCATAAGTCGAGGATCTCAAGGGAAGGACTCACGGAACGTCGCAAAGGATTCGGTCGAACATGAGCGTCTTGGTGCCGTACTTCTCGATCGACTTCGGACCGAGCGAGATCTTGGGGAACTGTTGAGAGGGGCGGAAGTCGGAAGGAAGGAGTATCAGTCTCCCGACAAACACACGTCAAACAGGGAGCGAACGGCCGTGGAAACTGACCCTCGACGCGTCCAAGTTGGTCACGAGCACATTGGCGCTCGGCAACCGGTTGCTCTGATGAACGAGCAAGTGCGCCCTCTTGAGATCTGCATCGTTGGCGAGGACCAACCCCCTGTGCTTGCCCTCCTCCGGCGCACCCGAATGGAGAGCCTCGAGCAGCTGGGCCGTCTTGGAGCCTGGGGCGGCGCAGAGGTCGAGCACGTTGTGGTGCGGCTGGACGTCCATGAAGAGAGGAGGAATCATCGAGACGGCTTCTTGTCGAGAGAGGTTTCCCTGTGAGGTTTCGTCGAGATCGAAAGGATGGAGTTAGTCTCGAGGATCGAGCCGGCTGGCGAGGATGGGGAGGAGAAAGGAGGGTGGGAACGTACAACGTCGGTCTCGTAAACCAAGTACTGCTGAAGTTTTCGGTACTCGGGCGACTTTCGAATGACCGTCTTGCCGACGTTGATCTGCCATCCAAGACCAGCGGGGTACCAAGGCAGTTGGGTCGGCGCGGGCTGCTCGACTCCATCAATGACGACTCCCTCGACGTTGGAAGCAAAGTTGTTCTTGAACAGGCTGTTGTTGTCTTGCGCAGCACTGTTTCAACACAGGAAACAACGCAGAGATGTGAAGTCAGAGTCTAAAGCAACGGTCGGAAGGTTCTAAAGGAGAGTGAGAACGCACTCGACGGAACCGGTGAATCGGAAGGTCGTGGGCAAGGGCGTTCGAAGCGAGGTCATGAACGTCGACCACTCGTCCTCGGACAGCATGCCCTGCGACTGCATGACGGGAAACGTCAAGCTGCATGTCAGCTCTTCTAAAACTGGTGAACGAACCAGGCTTTCTCAAGCGACTTTGGGAGCCCGCTCCCCTGGCTCGACTCCCAACTCTCGTCCTTCCCTTGGTCTCGTTCCCTTCCGACAGCGCTCCTCTCCATCGTACGCCCTATAGCATCGCCTCCTTCCAACTCTTCGAACGCCCAGCCGAGGACACCTGCCCGACCTTGTATGAACCAACGCAAGAAAGGTGGTCGTACCTTGTAGTACCTCTCAAACCCTTCGCACTCCATGACAACGTCCTCGTACCCCGTTTGACCCTTGTGAATTCCCGAAGGCACGCCCGAGCCGGGTACGCCGGCGCCTTCGGCCGGCTGGGGACGAGCGGACTTGGGTCCTCCTTTCTTTCCCTGTGTGAACGACGACGAAACAGAAAGGAGGAGGAGCAAGGAGAGGGTCAGCTCGGAGGGAGCTGGGAAAGGGAGAGGACTCCCTTTGTTCTTGCGCGGAAACAGGCACAAACAAAGAGTAGTGAAGCAGAGAGGGACAGGACGTACTTTGCGACCCATCTGCGTACTTTGTATGAAAAGAAAGGGTTTAGAGGGGGGAGGGGAGGGGTGAAGGTGTGTAAGTGGGCTGAAACGGACAGCAGCGTCGGATTCGAAATTCTCCCAGCGCCGACGAGGTTGCGATCGCTTCAGTCGAAGAGCCAAAGGTCCCATTTTCTCCAGCTTTTCTTCGGGTTTGCAGTATCTGCGCAGAGCACGGGAGCAGTAGAGCGCACGAGTTACATGGACAGAATCAGGGGGGGCGGGAGGAGAGGGGAAGTTGGCTTCCTGTTGTGGCAGCTGCGCCTCTCGTCCATCGGTCAACGACCCAAGCAAACGAACGACCCAGCAGCCCCAGCGCGTTCTCCTCGGATATCTATTCGAGTTCCCTCTCCTCCCTTCGTCCTTTACACTCTCCACAGTGAACCCCGTGTAGCGTTGGAGTTGTGGAGGACGACTGGTACGTTATGTCCCAAACCGCTTCCCAGCGAGTCGGTGCGACCCCGGTTCCTCGAAGGAGGGACGCATGGGACGGCCGGACACTCTAGGCCGGGCTTGAGAAAGATGTACCAGTCGGGTGGTAGAAGGATGAGAGAGGATGAAAGGGTCGTCTTGCTGCCTTTCTAGCGTCGGATTATCCTCGCTTTCGTCATCAGACAACGCGGTCGGGAGGCAGCAGCAGAGGGCCAGGAAAGAGCGCAACGAGTACCCCAGACAAAGACCCCCAATCTGGCCTTTCCTGATTTCAAGCGTACGCTTTCTCTGCTCCACCTACCACCGCTTCCCTCACTGCCATGAAGTGCGAGCGTCTGCGAGAGACGGCAGGAGGGGGCAGACTGTCGACGGAAGATCTTGACGTAGGAAAATATGGCAGTCGTTTGGAAAGACTTTGTCGTTTCTGGCCGTCCATCTACTGGCCGGGCGCGCGCGGCGGGGCGGCGGGTGACGAATTCAGCCCAGAGATCCCTTCTCGCTTGCAGCCCTCCAACCTGCACCCACGCGAAACCCCTTCTTTGCTCGCAACCCAAACGTGAGTCTGCAGACAGGACAAGAGAGGATACAGAGCGTCTAGAGACTTCAGAAGTACTGAACTTTGGGTATTGCCTTCACATCCCTTTGTCCTCTTCCAACCTCCGCTCTGCTCCTCCCTCGGTCCATCCAGATCTCCCTCCCTCCAACACCCCAACCCAACAACCCCAACCCCCCTGACTTCCCTCCCTCAATTCAGGAAAGCACAAAGGAGCTCTCAACGATGGCCAGCGGACTGCAAAAGATGAAGCTGGGTCGAAAGTACCCCCAGGTACCACCCCAAGAGATGGACGAGATCATCAACCTCTTCGCGTACGTCCCCCCCCCCTTCCACCCTCTTGCCTTCCTCTCAAGGCCTGGGTGATTTGCTGGCTGCTTACAAGAGGTGGCTGCATTTGGTTGGGGTTGCAGGAAGATTGACGTGGATGAGAAGGGTAGTCTGGAGAAGGGGACCGTCTACAGTGGCTTGGAGGAGGCTGGAGAGGGGAATTACGACACAGTTCGTCCCACCTCCCTTCCTTCTTCCCTTTTCTTTGGAGATAAATGCTGACGCGAGCTCTGTGGTCTTTGTGATACCCTCAGATCCGAGAGACGCTCAAGACTGTCAATGTTGATTCGAGTGGTCGAGTCGAGCTCGAGGACTGGGTCGCTGTGCGTTCCCTTCCCCTCCTCACAAAACCAACTCTCCCCAGCTAACCACTCGGAGGCTGACCTATCCTGTTCCTGGCTTCAGCTTGTGACGTCTCTGCGATCTTCCAAGTCGTCTGGTCCTCTCTTGGCGGCCAAGGGCGGCAAGATTGCCGTCAAGGGCACTGTGGGCAGCAACGCGTCGCACACGATGAACGAGGACGAGCGATCGTCCTTCACGGCGCATATCAACGGAGTGCGTTCACCCCTTCGCCATCTCTTGATTCCTTCGCCATCTCTTGATTAGGACCCAGGGCTGACGTTTAAACCTCTCGCCACACACTTGTTCAGGTCCTCGCTGGAGACAAGGACGTTGGACACCTCTTGCCCATCCCCGAGCACACCATGCAGCTCTTTGACGAGTGCCGAGGTGTGTCCCCACCTCTTGCTCGATATCCAGACCCTACACCTGACGTCATCGCCTTTCATTGCCTTGCTCAGACGGTTTGATCCTGTGCAAGCTCATCAACGACTCTGTCCCGGACACGATCGACGAGCGAGTCCTTAACAAGCCTTCCGTGTCCAAGGGCAAGCCCAAGCCGCTCAACGCGTTCCAGATCACCGAAAATAACAACATCGTCATCTCCTCGGCCAAGGGAATCGGGTGCTCGGTTGTCAACATTGGCCCGTCGGACATTTCGGACGGGACCGAACACCTCATCCTTGGGTTGATCTGGCAGATCATCAGGAGGGGGCTGCTCAGTAAGATTGACATCAAGCACCATCCTGAGCTGTATAGGCTGCTCGACGAGGGCGAGACGCTCGAGGAGTTCCTCAGGTTGCCGCCTGACCAGATCCTGCTCAGGTGGTTCAACTTCCACCTCAAGGCGGCCAACTGGCCTCGACGGTGCGTCCCACCCCCCTTCCTTCCTAGGTGCATCCAACTGACGCTCGTCGGGTTCACCTTCCGCTCGACTTGGTTTTATCAGAGTCTCCAACTTCTCCAAGGACGTCAGCGACGGTGAAAACTACACGGTCCTGCTCAACCAACTCCAGCCGTCGCACTGCTCGCGTGCGCCCCTCCAGACGGCCAACCTGCTCGAGCGAGCCGAGCAAGTCCTCCAGAACGCAGACGCGATCGACTGCCGAAAGTACCTCTCACCCTCGTCGCTCGTAGCCGGCAATCCAAAGCTCAACCTTGCTTTCGTTGCTCATCTGTTCAACACCCACCCGGGACTTGAGCCGCTTGAGGAGGTTGAGATTCCTGTTGTAGAGGAATTTGATGCTGAGGGAGAGAGGGAGGCGAGGGTGTTTACGCTTTGGTTGAACTCGCTCGATGTCGAGCCTGGGGTTTATAACCTCTTTGAGGACCTCAAGGTGCGTTCCTTTCCTTACCACCTCTCACCTGTTTCAAGGAAGAGAGTGTGTGTGTGCTAACGCGTCTTTCTTGCCGTTTGGTTGTTGCCCTCTCAGGATGGCTCGGTCATCCTTCAAGCGTTTGACAAGATGGTCCCTGGCTCGGTCGTCTGGCGCCGCGTCACCAAGCCCAAGGAGGGCGTCGAGCTCTCGCGCTTTAAGGCGGTCGAGAACACCAACTATGCCGTCGACCTCGCCTCTGCCAACGGACTTCGGATCGTTGGTATCCAAGGAGCGGACATTGTCGACGGTACCAAGACGCTGGTTCTCGGTCTTGTGTGGCAGCTCATGCGGCTCAACATTGACCAGACGCTCGCAAGTCTCTCGCGGAACGGAAAGGGAGTGACGGATCTGGAGATCGTCAAGTGGGCGAACGAGAAGGTTAAGGCAGCTGGAAAGACGAGTTCGATGAGGAGTCTGAGGGATCCGAGCTTGGGCAACGGACACTTTTACTTGGATCTGGTGGATTCGCTTCGGCCAGGGATTGTGGACCAGGCGTTGGTCGAGGAGGGCAAGACGTGGGACGAGTGCATCCTCAACGGTACGTTTCACCCTCTAACCCATTTTTTATGGTCTCTTCTGTCTTGTTGCTGAGTTCCACTCTCCCTCTCTGGTCGTTTGCAGCTCGACTGGCCATCTCGGTTCTGAGGAAGTTGGGCGGAGTCGTATTCGTTGTGCCTGAGGATCTCGTCGAGGACAAGGCCAAGCTCAGGTTGACGTTTGGTGCGTTCCCATCTACCCCTCCCCTCCCCTTCTCCATCCTTCAAACTCTTCCTCAAAGGTTGGAAGCTGACCCCGACGCTCATCTCTACAGTTGCGGCCATCATGGCGCTTTCGACCGCTGCTTGAGTATGACGGGAGCGTAAAGGAGAAGCGGGTGTCGTTTCCGTGTGTTTTCGCTTTTGTCTGCAGCTTCCATGACTCTTCTTTCTTCGTCGGTCTTCTTTTTGTTGTGCTTCTTGAGGACGCAAGTGGACGCAAAGGATGAAGGCGGGAAAGGGAAGGCATCGAGATCAGATCGGGAGGGTTGCTGCGCGGCGGGAGTAGTGGACGTCGCTGTGACCCCCCCCCTTCATCCTCCTTTCTTCAAACACAAACACACACATGCAACATTAATGTCCGATGCACATGCCCCTTTTCTACCAAGCAGACGTCCGGGAAGGAAGAAAGGGGATTTTTGCCGGATGCAGGAGGTGATGAGGGTGCGAGAGTTCGAGGCGCGGAGTTTGATGAGACGCGACTCTTTTTCTGAGACAACCCGTCCGACCCTCCCTCCCTCTTTCGTCTAGAACTCCTCGATACGCTGGCTGGTCCATCTTCTTCTTGCCTTCTTTCTGCTCTTCAGCATCCACCCCGTACTCATCCTCCTCGTACCCAGTCAGCTACTCGCTTTCTTTCGACCGAGTTCTCTCTCTCCAACGCGTGTCTGGACACACCTCCTTCCTCCCGCCCGCACTCTCCCACCTTGAACTCGCCGATCTTTGGCAACCAGCAGCACCAGCAGCCGACCCACACGCCGGTCAACCCGCCCGCCCCTCGCTCCAGCACACACAGTCCATCGTCCCATCCCCGGCGAACCCTTTTCTTTTCCTCCTTCAGCCCACCCACACCCTCTCTCTTCCTCCCTCTCGCTCAACATGGCCATCTTCTCAAAGAAGAAGCCTGTCCCGGCTGCAACTGCCCCTCTGGCCAGTACGTTCCTCTCCTTTCTTTCCCCCTGCAGCCGCAAAATGTCTCTCATCGAACCAACCGCTCACCACTTTCACTTCTCTCTCCGTCTGCTGCAGAAGGCAAGAAGCCCATCAATGCCGCTCAAATCTCTGCTCCTGCCCGATCCTCGCCTACGCCGTCCACGCAAGCATCCTTCACCTCGTCCGTCGGTCCCCCCGGTGGATCGGCCGCCTGGCCTACGAGTCCCGAGGCTCCCCGACCGATGGAATCTCACGGGCTCATCCCGAGCCATAATCGTGGCAGCTTCAAGGACGTCAGTTGGGACCAGGTCGGGTCGTACATGGCTTCCGGCCAACAACAGGCTGCTCAGGCTCCTTCTGCTGGTTCGGGAGGATCCGGCTACCCTCAAGCGATGAACGGTCGACCCACCTCGCGACAGTCTGCCTCCAACGTCGGGCCGCCACCTGTCGCGCCTATCGACCTCAACCCATCCGCAGGAGGCGTCAGTTCGCCCCAGAGCGAATCCTCTTCGGGAGGATTTAAGTCGATCTTTGGTCGAGGCAAGGGCAAGCATGCCAAGAACCAGAGTCTGGGAGGCAGTTCGCAGATTTCGGCGGGTAGCGCGGGGACGGTCGCTACTGTAGGAGGAGGGATGCCGAGGAGCAACTCGATGACTAGTGCGGTTGGGTCGGACGGTGCGTTTTCTTGTCTGTCACCATTTTGAATTGGCGAAGTTTTGCAGAGACTGACGGCGAAGTCGCTTTCTTTGTTGATCGTTTGCAGCCTACTCGAGCAAGAAGGGCCACGCGTCCAAGCCGTCTGCTTCGTCGTACTTTTCGTCGACGTCGTCGTCCAACAACAAGCCCCCGACGAGCCGGTCCAACTCGACCACGAGCAAGAAAGAGATCGCCGCCGACGCCCGGTCGATCTCGTCCGTCAACACGACCTTTTCGGCCGTCTCGTCCCTTCACCCAGGAGCGTCCATCCCTCCTCCTCCTCTCCCTACCAACAGTGCGAGTTTCGCTCCCGTCGGAGGCAATATCAAGACCACCCAAGGTCCGCCCGTGCGAGTGAGGGTGTTCATCGACCACCCCACGACCGAGCCGCTGTACGTGACCGTCGTCCCTGGCGTCGAGACGCTCCGGTCGTTCAAGCACAAGATCCTCAAAACGGACAACGACCGGTTCATCCAGTTCCGCCAGGCTCGTCGACCGCCAGTCGAGACGAGGTGGGACATCAGCGACTCTCCGTTTGACGATCCCAAGGCGACCGGGTTCGACATGGACGAGCGCATCCAGCTTTTCCGGGTGTCGGTCAACTGGCTTGTCGTCAGCAAGACCAAGCGGGCGTTTGAAAAAACCCGAACGTTTACGAGCATCTTGTCGTGCTGTCCCTCGACGCCTATCCTCTCGGCCGACCCTAACTCGCTGCTTGACCTCGGGGCACTCTTCCCCCCCTCGGTTGAGTCAACCGAAGCGAGGCTCAAGGGGCTGATTGAGATTGTCGTCAGGATCACTCCTAGACAATCGATCCCTGTTCTCGTGAGCTTCTCGGACATGCCGGACCACCCGATCGTCGTCGACGTCGAGAGGGGCATGACGGTGCGAGACGTGAAGGAGACGGTTGGCGAGAGCCGGACGTTGATCGTTCGACCTGTTGGAGGAGTGCAGAACGGGCTCGAAAACAGCGACTTTTACCTGTTCAAGGTGCGTCACCTCCTCTCTCGCTTTCCCGTCCTGGACGTGAGTAAGATGTTCTACATGCTGACGTCGTGTTCTTTCTTTCAATTGTACTGCAGTGCGCCCAACCGTGCCACAAGGGTCCTCTCCCGTTCGACATCGACCACTTCGAAGGCCTCTCGCCCGAGACGCTCTTCGACGACGAGTCCGAGCTGTTTGAGCAGTCGATGTTCATCGAGCGGACCGGGTGGGACCAGCCGCAGATTTCGCTTGAGCGGGTCGAGATGGTTGCGTTCTTGACGGACGACATGGAAGACGACTTCAGGGACAGCTTGCGGAGTACGTTCTGCCTCTACTTCTGGCTCTCACGAAGCCTGGATCTGACCGCCCTCTTGCTCACCTTACAGTGCACACCAAGCAGGGTGCGCCTTCTGTTCGATCGGGCGCTGGCGTCCTCCAGAAGGCTCCTGCTCCCCAGACGACCGGCATGTCGCCCGCCAAGGCCTACGCGTCCCAGCAACGACCGTCGCCCCAGCGCGGAAACCCCAAGGAGTTGTCGCCGGCGGCTGGTCGAAAGGAGGATCGACACAGGTCGATGCCTGCCCCTCCTCGACAGACCAACGGCGGCAGCCCTCGGTCGCAGAACAACCTCCCTCCCCAGGCATCGCCCCAGCCGAGGAACAAACACCTGTCGCACCAGCCTCCTCCGCGAGACTACAACAACACCAACATGTCTCCTCAGAACCGGACCAACTCCCAGCAGGACCCGCGCAACAACGTTCCAAACTCGAGCTCGGTCCCCAACCTCGCCGCGATCATCACCTCGTCATCCGGCAGCAGGCAGGCCCAGCAGCAGTCGAGGAATGTGCCCCGGATCAACGGAACGTACTCACCCGTCAACATGGTCTCGCCCTCGTCGTCCCCTCGCCAGTCCTCCGGCGGTCCCTTCAGGGGCACAACCAAGTCGCCTCGACAGTCGCCGTCCGGCTCGCCCTCGTCGAAGTTTGCAACGACCGATAGTGCGGGAGGTCAGACGCCCAAGTCGCCCTTGGCCGACGACGACGCGTCCGTCTATGACGACGACCAGGACGATTCTACGTCCACGGCCGTCGTGTCCAACGCGACTGTCCATCCTGCTGGCGGCTTCTCGACCGCGCTCATCCATGGTCTCTCATCCCACAAGCGCTCGACCGAGCTCGACCCGCTCGAGCTGTCGAGCGTCAACGAGGGCTTGGGGCTTGACGACATCCTGCAGGGGTACAACGCCCGGTCGAGCGTCGACTCGCTGGGCTTGACGATGAGCAGGAAGCCAACTGTTGACGAGGGAGCGGACGAGGGTCGGGTCGTCGTCGAGGACCTCGAGGAGACTATCGACAGGAAGCTGAGCAAGGAGTCAGTATACGAAGTCGGTGCGTACTTTGCTTCTCTCTTGTTTTTTTATGTCCATCGCTGACATCCTTTCTCTCCTCTACTTGCGCAGTTAACAAGGAGGATTACCTCGCCGCACCTGACCAGCTCAACGTCAAGCTTCGACAGCCCTTTGTCGGCCCCAAGCACGGCGGGTTCGCGGCCGAAGACTTGTCGCCCATGTCTGCGCCCGTCCCCCTGCCCGACTCCGACACGTCGCCCAGGTCGTCCGAATCTGGCCCGCCGTCATATCAGACCAACTCGGGCAATACCTCACTTAAGGGCACCGTCACGCCTCCTCTAGTCGACGAACGACCGCTCGCGCCGTCGCCCTCGTCCGAGAAGACCGTCCAGCCCAACAATGACGTCGACGGCGACGGAGACGACTCGCGCGACTACGTCGATGAGGACGAGATGTCCGAGCGGGCTATCACCCCCGACGCGCCCGACGACGATGACGAGGACGAGCAGCAGACGGACGGTCAGCATCAAGACGGCGCGTCCGCCGACGAGACGCGTTCCCTCCGGTTCGCGTCGATCGGGTCGTCCAGCCAGGCCCCGTCGGTCATGTCTCCCACCCGGGGCAAGTTCTACCACACGGCCTCCAACGGTGGTCGAAGGAGTTCCTACTTCAACCGAACTGCCGGCTCGGGCTACCCTCTCAGGTCGGCGATGAAGGGCAGCAAGGCCCAGGCGAGGGCAGCAGGCGAGCTCCCGCCCGTCTCGCCCAACTCGCCCGCCCGACTCACCTTCCGTCGACCGGTCAATACAAAGGTCGCCAACCGCATCTCGCGCGACTTCTCCAACGCGGCCAACCGACTGTCGCACTTGACCATTTACCAGGGCAAGGTTCGCAGCAACAACCACAACCACCAGTCGATCCCCATCCCGCCCGTGCCCGATTCGGCCTCGCCGCTCTCGGAACCCTACTCGCCGCGTTCGTTCGGATCGGAAGACCTCAGCCGCAAGAACTCGCTCGGCCTCGTCGCAGAAGGCTACGCGCTGATCGGCGGTGCCTTGTTTGCCGTCTCGCTCAAGCCGATGGACGAGCGAGGGGCGGCGGTGATGAAGTCGCAGGCCTTCCAGCAACAAGGACCTTTGTGGAACGTCTCGCCTGGTCCGGTCGCTCCTAGCCACCACGGCACCTCGTTCTAACGACGGGACTCCCTCTCTTCTCACTCCTTAACAATACATACCTCGATCTCCTTCCCCAATCTGCTTTCAACCCCTCCTTCTCTCCGCACAAACTACTCCTCCGTCCCACTCTTCTCTGTACCCCTTTCTCGCACATCTTTATCATCTCATCCATGGAACCCTTTCAGACATTCTTCTGTGCAGCACAAGGCAGTTAGTTCTCGAGCATTGCGAGAGAGAAGGTGGGACAGTCATGAGGATCAAGGAGGGGGCAGGTCGTTACAAAAGAGTGCTCGTGTTTAAAGTGCAGGAGAAAGAGACAAGAGGAGAAAGAGTTCGGTGAGATCAATTGGGAGCTACAAGAGGTGGTCTTGGAATAGATTTCCGGGATGGAGCGAGGGAAAGAGCGAGAAGAAGAGCAAGGCGAAACACGTGATCTCAAGCCGAAGCTCGGTCGGACGAGACGACCTCCGACGCACCGTACGACTGAGCGGTGTCGTTGACCTCGAGCTCGGATCCATCCGCTTCGATCTCCTCTTCTTCGTCCTCATGTTCGACAGCCCTCATCTCAGCCAACCGTCGCCGCATGGCCTTTTCCGTCTTGGTAGGCGGCACCCGGCGGGAGATGCCAGCGGCGAGAAGCGCGCAGACACCACCAAACCGGAGGACCCAGGCCACTCCGTTGGCTTGCTGCTCGTCGCCCCCTCCACTGCTGAACGAGTGGTCGGAGCCGCCGCCTGGGGAAGGGGCGGGGTGGGAGGCTGCGACCGCTTTGAATATGAGGGACGAGACGATGGCGACCTGCAACGCGAGACAGAGGAGCAGCGCGAGTCAGAGAGGCGGAAGACCGAGAAAGCTGACCGAAGGAGTTACTGACCAGGAACTGTGGGAAGACGATCGACAGGTTATGGATTCCGAGAACGGTTCCGCCAGCGACAGGTCCCTCCTGGCCGCTGTTCATCCGGTCCTCGCCGTCCTCCTTGTCCTCAGCCTCGGTCGTGTTAACCATGCTCTGACTCCTCTTGAGCAAGGCCGAGCGCTCGGTGGGTCTCTTGGAGGCACCCTCATTGTTGAAGCGGTCCGACAGTCGACCGGGGGTGGACGCCGTTCGTTGGTGTAGGCGCATGGGTCGTGGGTTGGTGTCGATGGCCAAAGCTTCCAAGGGTGGCTTGTCCGATACTTCCTGCATCTCCTTGAGGTACTGTAGAGCAGAAGAGGTTGGAGAAAGATCAGGACGGGCAAGGTGTTTGGGAGCAAGAGAGTTTGCCAGACTGACCTCCATGAGGAGAGAGAAAGGCACCCAGGATGCAACGGCCCAGCAGATTCCGACGAGGGAGATCAAAGCGCTCGCCTGCCAGACCTTGGTAACGAAGAAGGTCGCGATCCTGTAAAGTGAAGGAAGAACTCAGCGGTGCACGGGTGAGGAAGAACGAACGAAAGGCAAGACTCACATCAAGACCGAAAAGAGGACGAGTGCACTGGTCCAGATGTTGCGCAGCATGAACGGCATGGTGGGCAGTCGAACAGGCTTGTTCTGAGGGTCCAATTTGGCCTCCAGCTTCCAACCCTCGACCATCTTCTTGATCTTGCGGAACTCTTGCTCCTGCTCCGTCTCGACGAAGTCGTCCTCGTCCTCCTCGCCGTTCGAGTCCGGGGCGAGAAGTCGACGATCTCGCTCGGCGAGGTAGGGGAGAACGGTACCGGCGATGACGGCGACTGAGAGAGAGAGAAGAGTTTTTGTCAGCCATCGTCGGCAAGTGAAAGGGAGGGGGGAGCGCACCGATCGAGTAGAAGAGCATAGCCAAGCTTCCCGCCCTGGCTCCAGCGTCTCTGTCCACTCCTCCCTTGCCCTGCCGCCGCTGCTCTTCCTTCATGACCTCCAGAACCCATGTCGTGCTGTAGAAAAGGAAGGGGAACTGCGGAGCGCGAGGGGCACATGTCAGCGGTCCTTGTGTGTGGGAAGAACGGGAAGACAACACGTACCCAGGACATGAAAGCAAAGATCTGCACGTAGCAAACTCTCCTGATGGGTCGAGGCAGATGCAAGACGGCGCTATAGAGGTTCTTGACGATGTCCCTCACTCGACTGTAGAGCAACGCAGTGTTGTATCAGTACCGGGCGTACAAGCGGGAAGACACAAGGAGGCAAAACTGACCCTGGTCGCTCACCCAGCTCAAGCACTCGAGCAACCTCGATCGTCGTCCAGCAGGTAACCCAGACCGTCGCTCCCAGGATGACGATGATGATCATGCAAAATTTGCGGAACTGGCCGCCTCCTAGCCAGGCGAGCAAGGGGAACTTAGCCAGATCCAGGAAACCGAGGGTAAAGCCGATACTGGAGAAAGACGTTTCAGATGTCAGTGCGGGCTCGAAGCCGTCTCAAAAGTCGACGACGAGGGTGAAAACGCACCAGTTACCAACGTGGGTCATTCGACCTTGCCAGGCGTTGGCCGACGAGAGCTGTTCGGCCGGAGTGACATCCAGCAGAAGGTTCCTAAGACTTGCTTGCTGTAATGGTTAAAAGAAATGGGAGGCCGTCAGCAGAAAGACCGTGATGGTGGGAGGCGTCTTCTGCGAGAAACTCACAAGGGCGTTGACGGCGAAGTCGAGTCCGTAAAAGCTCACGACGGCCACCCCAATCGCAGCGTTCTTGGCCTGCTCCCTCCACTTGGGATCCCAATCTCCTTCCTTGCCAAAGTACATGCCGGCGTGGTCGTGACTCCCACCACCCACAAGGCTTAGCAGGTCGGCGATGCTTCCTCCCAATGGCTGCGCGAAGGCGAGCGCGAGAGTCGAGAGCATCATGACAGCCGTAGAGAGGACAATCCAGAACCGACGCCGATACTTTGAAGTGGACGAGTCGGAGATGGCGCCTGAGATGGAAGGCCTGTCAGTAAAGGATTTGCGCGGAGCGTTACGAGAGAACGCACCGATCAAAGGTTGCGTGATGAGGCCGGAGATGGGTCCAGCAAGCCAGACGAGCGAAGTCAGCTCTTCAGAGAGTCCAAGGGCCTGTTCGGGTGCAAGCATGTCAGCAAACTTTGCAGAAGTTAAGTTGTGAGTGGGAGGCATGACGCACGAGGAGCTCCTGGTTGCCGAAACTACTCGGTACAAGACCAGGCCAGTCAGCTTTCGCCCGAACGACACAGCTAGCCAAAAGAGTGAACGAACCCCATCTCAAGACACCAAGCGACTGGTAGCAAGAAATAGTCGGATACCGAGTGTCAGTCCCGAGGGCCAAAGCCAAGGGAGGAAGGCGGTTGACGACGTCACTCACTCTGAGCACCTCCCATACCAGCCGTCATGCAGACCTGGACGGAGACCGAAGAGCAGAAGTCAGCATGCTGTACAGATCTCTTCCACAACGAGCCTCCTCTGCTCTGCTATTGGTGTATCCATGCAGCAGCTGCTCCAAACGTCCTCCTCGTCGTCCTTCGCACGAGGCCAAACCCTCCCTCCCTCTCCATGATCTCCAGCAGCAAGCAAACGCGATGGATGAGACGCACCATGTCAAACGTGCTGAGCTTATTATTGACCGCCTTCTGCTGCTCCTCCTTGTTCTGGCCTCCTCCCGACGATCCATTGGCTAGCTGACCTCCGCCCCCATCGCCATCGCCCTCGACACTCCAGAGGTGCCAGCCATTCTTGCGATCTCCTCGATCGACCGCCTTGCCCTTGTTGGCCTTCCTCAGAGCCGAGAGTGACGTGTACTCGTGCTGCTTCTTGGCTGCCGAGTGAGGAGAGAGGTGGGAGAAGTTGAGGTCGTCTGCGGTCGGGGAAGAGGGCGTGCCGGGGGGCGAGTCGGTCAAGGCGAGGGAGACCTTCTTCTTGGACGGGGTGGCCGGCTTGCTTGCGTCGGACCTGATGGCGGACGCTGAACCAACTGCAGGCGAGGAAGGGGTCGAACTGGACGATGCCATTCCGTGAGCTGACTGGCGAGGAGGAAGGAGTCTGTTGCTGATGGGAGCTCGGGGAAGAACTCGACGCCCGGAGTCCGAACGATCCGTCGTCCAGAACTTACTCCAACCCCACACACTTTTCCTGTTTTGCACTCACGTCGTTCACTAGTCGCATGTCAGAGAGAGAAAGAAGGGGATGGAGAGCTTGAAAGTCGTAGTTCGACCGAAAGCGACAGTCGACTGCCTTCCCTTGTCCGTTCAGCCCTCCTCTTCCACCGGTCTCTGCCAGTCTCCGCTCGCTTCTAGACCGCTTCCATCTTCCTCCTCGCCATCTTCAACTCCCTCGTCGTCACCTTGACCGTCCACACCTGCCCTTTCCTCTCCGCCCACCCCATCGTTCGTCCTGAGTGCCTCCACCAATCGTCCTCGTCCTCGTTCCAAGCCTCGTCCCACTCCATGCCGTCGCGGTCCACCATCGCCAGACCAGCATCGGAGACGATCTTGGCGAACCTTGCGAGACCCCTTCTGCTCGAACACGTCTTGAAGGAACAGTCGGTGTCGACGAACCGTAGAGAGGGGAGCAGATCGGGGCGTTCCATCTTCGTGCGACAGCCCTGGGGAGCGCCCCGGGAGGGTGGTTGCGTTCGAATGAGGAGTCGATCTCGACCTTGACAGTCTTGAGATTCGAATGCGGCCGGGTGAGGTCAGGCTCGAGCCGATCTTGGAACTTGGCGAAGTTTTCGAGTGATAGCAAGTCGTCCAGGAGGCGGACTACTGTCTACGAAGGGGGGGGGGGTCACAGAATCCTCAGGATGGAAGCCGAGAAGCTTGAGTCGATGGAAGCGTCCGAGCACCAATGCGAAAGCTTCGTACTCCTGGTCGTGAGAGATGAAGTTGATGATGAGCGTCTCGAGGTCGGGGGACGTGTCGAGGAGGACGCGAACGAGTTGCACGCGGTCGATCGAGTTGAACAGCTCCACTTTTAACCACTAAGTCTCGATAGGTCGGACCAGAATGTGATGAGAGGACTTCCGAGATCCGAGATGACAGGTCTGATATAGAGGCTGACGAGTGAGAGATTATGAGAGGGGGGGGTTGGGCGATCCTACGTGAACGGTCGACTTCCAATCGATCCCCTACAGTATGTTGAGGTTCGGTACAGGCGCCGTCTTGAGAAGTCGAGACAGAAGGGCGGAGTGAGCTGCCACAAGAGTGACACGACAGACTCTCTCCCTCACCCTGGCGAGATCGTCTCTACCTTCTTGACCAATCTCTCCCAAACCTGAACGTTGGCCTCGTCGACTCCCTTCCAGTACTCCGTCCAAGTTTCGCCCTCCTCGTCAAAGCTCGCGATCAACGTCCCCTCGACTGGATCCAGGCCAGAGCGGTACATTCGTACGGCCTCGATCGGGTCCATCGAATTGGGGTGAGGAAGGAGGGAGGGTCCCGAAAGGTAGGCGTACTTTTTGGCGACTTTCGGCGAGCAGAGGACGGGAATCTTGGCGATGAGGGCCGCACCTATCGAAGAGGAGGCCATGTCCCAGGTGTAGCCACCATGAGAGAATGCAGGGAGAAGAGCATCCTGTCGGGAGAGACGAGGACAACGTTAAGGGTGAGCTCCTGAGAATAAGAGGCGAGACAGGAGGGCTTTGAGCGCACCATCTCGGAGAGGGTCCGGTAATACTCCTCGTAAGCCAGCTTCTGGTGGATCTTCACGACTCCCTTCATCACCTCGGGCACCTTCAGCTCCTCCTCCAAGTTGCCCAAGAGGTGCAATTCGAACGGCTCCGGTGCGTTCCTCTCCCCGATGGGGACGAGTACCTTGTCCTCGGGTCGATCGGCCGACCACTTGTACCCCCACGACGTAGGATCCAGAGTGATGGCTTGATGCAAGGAGGAGATGACGGAGGCGTAGTCGCGGCGGGAGGAGTGGATGTTGCCTTGAATCCCGAGCTTGGAAGGAAATCGACGAGGTTGGGGTTTCGAGACATTGGTTCGCTGGACGATGTCGACTGGGAACGTCTGATGGAAAGCATAAGTGAGAATCAGCTCTTCAAATCCTGCTCCTCACGTCATCTGAAAAGAGGGAGCAAAGAAAGTGAAGTAGGAAACGCACAGGAACGAACGTCATGACCTGAACCTTGTCCCAAGCCGCCTCCCCGTTCTCCACAGCCATCTCCTCCAACTCCCTCTCAACCAGCACTCCAACATGATTGCTGAGGACGACGATGGACAGTCGACCCTGGTCGGCGAGCGCTTGGTAGCGCGGGGTGTTGTCCTTGAGGTCGTTGCCCCAGTGCGTGAGGCAGGCGATGTGGACCTTCGACCGGGAGTCGAGGAGGGTAGGAAGAAGATGGTCGATTTGTTGAGAGCCTTTGTCGGGTTGGACAGAAAAGAGGTGATGTGTCAGCGGCGGTGAGAAGGGCAGATGACGAGGCAATAGAGGAAGGGAGGGCGCACAGGTAGAGAGGACCATGACGTCGACTTCGTTCTGGAGCAAAGCCTGAGTGACAGCGCGGTCGTGTATTTTCTCCCAGACGGGGTCCGTCCAGAAGCCAGCTACAGCCTGAAGGAAACCGAAACGGAACCCAGACTTGCCTGCGTACGTCGGAAGAAGAGGTCCCTCGGATCAGTACATCGTCCACAGCAAAGGAGAGCAAGGAGAGGACTGACGGAAGACCCTAGGATCGATGCCACTCTGGAAGAGAGAGTACATCAACGCTCCCGCGACCTCGTCGTGGTACTCTTGATCTTCGTACACGCCTACGCGCCTGCCCTTCCAGACGTCCCTCGGCGGCTCCTCCATCAACTCCAAAGTTTGACGTCTTCGATCGAGCGAGAGGGATAATGTCGGAAGTGAAGGCGATGAGGAGAAGAGGAAGAGGGTGAAGACAATGCAGGCCCACGAGAGGGCGAGGAGCCGCTTGGCGTTTGAGCTGAGGGCTAAGCGGCTGGCGCGAGGTGCTGCACAGGATCCTGGGAGGCCGAGCATGGGTTGAAGAGGCGCGTCGATGGTCGGAGAAGGGGAAAGTGAGGGTAGCAAGCCGGTTTGCTGCGGGATGAGAAGAAAGAGACTGGGAGGAGGAGGTAGGGGTGCCTGAGCTGAAGAATGGAGGCAGCTGCCAAAAATGTTCAGCGTCAGAAGGGTGAGCTGCCAAGTTACCATGAGCTTGCGGCGAGTGAACTGGCCGGTGTGTGCACTATCAGCTACTGTTGTGCTATAATCCCGTAAGCAGTAAGTGCGAGGGAGGGGAGCGAAGGTGAGCCAGGACAAGGGATTCGGTCGGACGACGCGGGGAGGTCAGGCTGAAACAGCGGGCAGCGTCCAAATTCAAACTCCGAACGGACAGGTGGAGTGGGCCCATGCGTACTTTTTGCCCGCGTCTGGGACTCCCGCCTGTACCCTTGACCTTCACACGCTGCCCGCTTCCCCTTCTTCTTTGCGCTTAAGGTGGGCTGACCTGAAAAGACTAACCGAGAATCTACTGATGCGCTGCAAAGAAGGAGGGCAGCAGCGTCTTCTCCTTCTCTTCATCAACCCTCACCCTCTCACTTCCGCTCCGCAGCCATGTTCCTCCCTCCTCTCTTCAAGCGCCTGCTTGCCCTCATCTGGGGTCTCGCCTTCTTCACCTTTGGTCTCTTCCAACGGACGTCCACTGCTGCCTCGTCCTCGGCTTCCTCGCTCGCCTCCTTTCTCCAGGACTTCGAGCTCGACTCGGACGCATCGACCACGGGCCTCCGACGACAGACCGCCGCCACTCCGTTCGTCAGACCCGGTCCCCAGTTCCTGGCCAGTAGCAATAAGAAGGAAGCTCAGTGGGAGGGCAAGAAGGTTGCGTTCTTGAGCGTTGAGCAGAAGGGAGGAGAGGAGATCGAAGGCGCGGTCGCGCACTCCCTCCTGCAGCAAGGGTTGCAGACTCGCTTCTTCCGTTCGTTCCTTCCCACTTCTTCTCTACTACAAAGTTCCCCTCAGTGACTAACAATGGATTCTTTGACGGATTCGCAGGATCATCGCCTCTTGGGGAGGACTACTTGAACGCCTTTGCTTCGTTCTGGCCGGCGCCTTCGTTCGAGTTCATCGAAGACGGCAAGCTCGAAAAGGCCTTGCGATCTAATGAGATTGACCTCTTGATCCTCTCATCCTGTACGTCGAGGTTGTGCTTCGAATCGAAGTTGGAGTCGAGACTGATCTCTTACTTTTTAACGACGAATCGACTCAGGCGACAGTCCCCTCTCGCCCCTCCTCCCTTCTCTCGCCAACTCCAAGGTCCACCTCACGTGTCTCCTCACCCACTCTTCGACTTTTCTCTCCTCTCCGACAACCTTCCTCCCCCTGGCCAAGGAGGGCCGTCTGTCGCTCGTTACGTTCAGCCAGCGCATCGGCGAACGGTTGGTGGGGTCGATGGACGACCTGGCCGAGAAGGACCAGGAGAGCGCTTGGGAGAAGGTCGGCGTGGAGACATTCGTTCCCGCAAGTACTCCTTCCTGCATTCCCTAAGTGAAAAAGAGGCTGACTGTTTTGACAAAAACAATGTTGGGCTCAGGTGTACCCGAACGACCGAGCTCGATCTCTCCAAGCGGCCAAGATCCAGCCACACACGTTCCCTTCCAAGGTGGCTGTCTACGGCGAGATCAACAACGACCGACGACACTACACGGCTCTTCTCTCCCAGCTTGCGACTTCTATCCAGGCGGATCCCTTTACCTGGGGCTGGCAACTCGTCGGACTTCCTCAGGGAGGGACCAAGCTGGAGCCCCTGAAGATCGGGAGGGAGCCGTTTGAGCTGCACTTGATCGGGAAGGTATGGGATGAGCTGGTCGTCCCTGAGGTGTTGGAGGAGGTCATCACTATCCACCGGAGCCCTTCGCTTGAGGCTTCGTACGATCTGCTGGGTTCGATGGTCCGTCTCCTTGCCCACAGCCCTCTCATTTGAGGTTCACGGCGCTGACTTCACCTTCGACATCTGAACGACAGGATCTGCTCCTTCCCGCCTTCTCCCACCCGGACTATTTCACCTCCAAGACGTCGGCATCGCTCCCTTCAGCCTTTGCTGCCCGCCTACCCTCGCTCGTCTCCCCCCGTCTGGTCGACATTTACCCTTACCTTTCCGGACCGGCCGCGGTCGTCTACCCCAACTCGATGGGCGAGGTCGAGGCTCTCCGACGTCTGCGAACGGGCGAAGACTTGATGGACGGTATGGCCGTCCGAACGGGGCGCAAGGAGAGTGCGAGTTGGGCAGAGGTGGAAGAGGATGTTGAGAAATCGAACGGCGAAGGGTGGAAGAGGATTCTTAGCAGAGCTTGAACGTTCCCTCTCCGTCTTTGCAACTCTCTTTGGGCCTTCTTGTTTATCTACTTACTGTAGATCATTCCCGGCTGTATTTTGTACCTTTCGTTCTCGATCAATTATATCGCTTTGCACCGAAGCTGCTTCTCCTTGTGATGTTTGCAAACACAAAGGACATGGCAGAAAATGGGGGCCGGGGTGTTACAGAGTTCTAGCCGTACTGAACAAGGCAGAACGAGGGAAGGCAAAGAAGAGCACTTTCTAGCGAGGCGAGAAAAGAGCGAGGAGGATGGTACAAGGGGTGGGGGGGGGGGGGGGGCAGTCTAGACGACCTTTACGTTTCTGTCGGCAGGTTGAAGAACCAGAGCAATGTGGGTGGCCAAGCGTGGACAGGGCGAGGTGATGAAAGGGTGAGGGAGGGGGTGGGGCGCCTTAGAGGTTGAAGCGGTTCATCGTCTGCATGGCAAACTCGTATCCGAGGAAGCTGCAGAACAAAGCAAGGAGAAGCCAGTGATCAGGTCAGAACGACACAGCCGAGAAAGAATATGTGACTCACGTGGCGGCGTCTGTGATTGGAGTGCAAGAGAGGAACGTTGTCAGCCGCCGTGGACGTGTGCGATGATGAAGGGGAGGAAGGAGACGCACTAGCAGGGAAGGCTCGACTCATTGCCGGTCCGAATCCCTTCCAGAGAGCTTTGACGCCGTCGTGCTTGATCGTCTTGGACACGCAGTCGATGAAGCCCGAGTAGGTCCCGTGAGGCGCAGACTGAAGACGCGACTTGATCGTCTGCGAAGTCCCAACAGTAACACCAATCGCACAGAGTCAGCAAGGACGAAGTGAGTCAAGAGAAGGAGGATGCGGACGGACATCAGGTGGAATGGCGATGGACCACATGGCAACTCCTGCTGCTCCTCCGGCGAGAATGATGGCGCCGAGGTCGAGCTTTGATGGGTCAGACCCTTCGGGGGTCATAGCCTTCTTGATGACTTCGTAAGCGACAAAGTACCTAGAGAATCGCTCGCACATCTCAATCTGGTCAGTCTCGTGGTGGAAGGGTGGGGATGGAAGACAGAGGGGGGGAAGGGACTCACGCTGCGCTTCCTGGTCCGTCTCGAGCGAGAGTCGCGCCCGTTCCTCGGAAGACCGACTTGAGACCGCCCTCGGCGTACAGTTTTCGCACAACGTCGATCGGCCCAGAGTACTGCACTCCTCCGTGTCCTTGACCGGATACCTGGCCGAAGCAATCCTACACCCGTCAGTGCTTTTCGGCGCGTCGAACGCATGCAGGGGTTGGCGCACCTGCAGGAGAACCTTGACGCGCTCAGCAGGTCCAGTAACGAGTGTCGTCGGAATGGCCGAGAAGAAACCGGCAAATGCGAGCTGGGAGAGGGTGAGCTCCTTCGAGACCTCGCCTGAGGGAAGGAGGTGCGGTGCCGTGTTGGGCAGTAAGAACGTCGCGAGCTTCTTGCCGAGGTCGTACGACCAGAAAGACAAGGCAAAGATGGGCGTGACTCCAACGATAGGAGCTCCCATCCCCCGATAAAGTCTGGAGAGGGCGCGTTTGGGAGCGAAAAAGTCAGTAGGATGGAGGCAAGGGAGGCTTGGGGGGCAGGACGCACCCACGGACTCCATCACGAGCCAACGTCTTCTTGACGACGTCGATCGCACCCGTGTACGAGCCCGGAGCGGCCGTCTGCAAACGCGTCTTAGTGAGGTCGAAGGGATGGCCTGTCCGAGGAAAGTGAGAGCAGCTTTAAGTCAGTTCTCTTGACTCACGACAGCTCGTGGGCTGAGGAAGCCCAAGGGGGGAAGGAGGCTGGGCTGAAGGACATACCAACGAGGACCGTACAGATGCCTCCTACTCCTCCTGCGATGAAAGCCTTTGTTCCACCGGCCGACTTGACTTCTTCCTCCTTGAACTCTTTGGCTCCTTCGACAAGCTTGTCCTTGAGCTCGTGCGCTTTGAGCTTGACGTCGTGGGCGTCGGGGTGGGTCATGGAGGAGCTGGCTGAGGGGGCTGGGCTGAAGGCAGGGGAGGCAGAGGAGACCTTGGTTGCTGGGTCCTTGGACGGGTCGTAGAGCAGGTAGCTGAAGAGAGGAGGGATGATGGGCGATGAGGATGTGGTCGTTCGAGAGAGAACGAGTAGAAATCCTGGGCTGGAGGGTATCGAAGGGGTCGGCTGAGGACGTTGCCGGAGAGGGGAACTCGCGACTCTGCCCGATCTCCCTTGTCCCGGTCCTGCCCCCCACTTGCTCGTGCCAATTCAATCAAATAAATCATGCAGAGTTCACTCCTAGACGCCTTGCGATGGGGGTGGTACAGTCTTTTGTCCTCTGGGGACCATCTCTGATAGACAGGGTGCGACGAACCTGCCCCAGGAAGTCCAAGAGACGCGGTGTTAGCACTCCCTAACTTTCGCGCAAAAGTCACAAGCTGGTCGAGATAACTCACAGCTTGCCCCTGGCGCCCTCCACGACCGTTAGGGTTCCTACTGCCAGCCAGTTCAGAATGACCACGCCCGAAAGGATCGTGCCGATGATCCTGAACGCGCCCGAGTCGAGCTGCTTGCCCAACTGAGTTGTTGCGGTAGCGAACACCCCGATGGGAAAAGTGAGACTATTCAGAGTGAAAAGAGATGTCAGACACTCAAAGATGGTATGAATGGGGCAAGCAGCGAGGAGGAGAAGACGTACGCCCACCATCCAATGTTGAACGGCACTCCTCTCTCGCGGCGGACCGTATGGAAGATCGTAGCGACCGCAATCGACACCCAGAAGAAACCGAAACCCCAGATGACGAGCGCGATGCTGAGCAGTTGAAAGAAGGGAGAGAAGAGTCAGTCTCTCAGCGTTTGTTGGCAGAGGAGCGAGCTTGAGGACACTCACGGCATCGTCCCTCCGTACACCGCCAAACTGATCATCCTCCCCTCTTCAGCCGTCAATCCACCACTGACGATACCCCCTCCTCCCTCACTCCCCAAATTCCGCACGACCGATCCCAGCTGAAGCAAACCAAACGCGCCTTGGCCCGTCGGTCCCAAAGGGAGGAAGGTCGAGATGATCTGCGCCCGAGCGGGAATCTTGTGGAACGTTAGACGAGAGTAGTAGATGGCCATGATGAGGACCGCTACTGGAAAGCCGGTTCCCCAAAGAATGTAAGAGACGACAACGGTAAGGCTAGCAAGGGGAGGAATGAGGAGGAGGGAGACGTTGAAGGACGTAAGCAATAGAGCGCAAACGATGAGAAACAGAGAGGAGCGTACCGAGCGTGATGAGGAGGGAGTATGTCGGCGACGATTCCTCCCGAGGCAGCAGCGACGATGGTAGAGACGGTGGGGAGAAGCCAGGCGGCCGTCATGCCCTCGATGGCGTGCTTCTGGTTGATGAACTGGGAGCAAGCGCAAAGAAAAGTTTCGAAGCGAGTCAGTACCAGAGAGAAAGAGCGCAGGTGAGTACGAGCAGAAGAGAAGCAGTCGAGAATTAAGCGTCCATCCAGGCGCGAGAGGAGTAGAGACGAGAGAAGGAGAACACACCATTTGATACGGAACACCCAAAGAGACGAGCAGAGCGATCACAACATTGATCCACCACAGCACCCACGTAAACGTTACCCACCCACCGCCCCAAGCCGGAGCGACCGAGAAGGCAAACATGTTGACGATAGTCGAGAGGCCCATGGGACAGGTTCCGAGGAAGAGCGACTGGGCGGGGTGGTGGAGCATTGAACGCCAGAGGGAGGGCCAGAGGATGTACCGAGCGAGGGTGACTCCGGTAAAGAAGAGGAAGAGGACGATGTTCATGACGAACACAACGTTACCGATCTGTTCATAGAGGCGATGGGGTCAGGTTGAGTAGTGAACCGGTTGACGAGAGAGACTGACTCACGTTCTTGAGCCCGCTGAACTGATACGGCATGTTGTAGAGCAGGATACTGGTGATTCCAGTGCCCATGTTGACTGAGTACCAGCTGGGCGTCTGTAGAAGTAGGAACGAGGGACCATCAGCTACAAAGGTTCGGGTGGAGGGAGGTCGACGGGACGTCGGGTGGTGGACTAAACTGACAAAGTGCATCACCCGCCTCCTCATCTCGAGCTTCCGAGGACTGTTCCCGAGCGACCTTCCACGCTCGAGCAGCTTCTCCTCCCGGGTGATGGTGTCCTCGAGACTGGAGCCGCACGGTGGACTTGAGGTCTCGGCTTGCGTGTGGCCAGCTGCGGTTCGAAGAGGCGCGTCCGGCATGATTCGTGCTTGACCGGTATGTACAGGGGTGAAAAGAGAGGGAGGGAGTTGTGGTCAGAGGTTCAGAATTACTTTCGCTCTGGCCGTCCGAAAGTCCGCCCTCCTAACCGTCAGTACGCCCGGACCCCTTGCCCCATCAGGATGGACCCTCACTCGTCCCCTCTCAGTATTACAGTACGACAGACGTCGGCCAAGACCTACGGACGATCCTTCAGCCAGAGGCGACGTGCGCCAGTCCCAGCTGCTGCTCCCTCGGCCGGCAGCGTCATCGCGTCCACGACGGGAGGAGGTCGAGCACGATCTGGAGCACGGTCGACGAGCGCCAGCACCCGACAGACCTCGAACGGACGCCTACAGTTGCCTGAAGACCTGTCGAGCGACGACGAGGAGGTTGAATCGAAGAGACCTCGGCGAGGAGAGCTGTCGAAGGGCAAGGAGGCGCCGGAGGAGTCAACCCTCAAGAGGGGAGCGTCCGTCCTAGCCAAAGCCCCATCGCTTGCCAATGCCGCCAAAGCAGGTGCGTCCTCGCCCAGCTCAGATGTCAGCTTGGTCCGACCTGACTCTCTCATACGTCTTGTGCTTCAGAGTCTTCATCGAGATCGGTCGCTCCTCCCGCCTCGCGACGCGCCAACAGCGACTTCTCCTCCCCCCTGTCCGACGCCCCGGTCGACATTCGACCCAAGCTCGGCGCAAAGCGCAAAGCCTCCCTCCACCCAGTCCGGTCAAAACGAGGGTCTCTGTCGAAAGACTATGGAGGGACGTCGCCGTTCGACAAGATGGACAGGAAGGGAAAGGGGAGGGTTCAGATGGAGATTGTCCTGCCCAACGTTGGATCCTCGACGACAGGCTCGATGTCGACCACCCCGGCGCGCAACAAGAAGGCAATCAAACCGGCGCAGGGTCTGCAGGACGCGGAGAGGAAGGTTGAGAAGAAAGCTGGGGCGTGGGCGCTGGCGGGAAGGGCGTCTAGCGCAGCTGCACGAATCACAGGCGGTACGCCCTTCCAATCAGCCCTTCCCTGGACAGCAGAGTTGAGACACTGACTTGCAAACGATTTGCACTTGGAATTAGCGTCGAAATTTCCTCCTGCCAAACCTGAGATCTCAGCTCAGCTACCAGTCCTTCCCGCCTCGCCCAAACGACGTCCTCCACCCTCCAAACCCACACTTCTCAACTCTCCTCTACACTTTCGACCTTCATCGCCCTTCCAACAACAGCTGGTTCAGACACCGCCGGACATCCTCAACGAAGCAGAGTACTTCTCACTTCCATCTCCCTCAGCAACCGGTGGGGCGGGCATGGTTCCTTCGTCGCCTCTTACACCTCTCTCCAGTTCGGTTACCTACTCGAGTCCCCTCAGACGAGCATTGGCGCCCGGCTCACCCACACCTCGAAGCACTACTCCGAAAGCTCCCCAATCAAGGACGCTGCCGTCACTCTCCAAGCCCAAGCCGCTCCAAGCGTCCCCTCGCCCGACACCCCGACAGTCCGCCTCCAACCTCTCGGCCCTCTTCGACGCCCACCTTATCAGCTCGCCGTCAAAACCCAGTCCATCTGGCTCTCTTGGGGGCGAGATCGATTTGGCGAGCGCAGGCGTGGACGAAGAAGGAGGGAGTCTGGGAAAGCTCGTTAACCTGCCAGCTGGACGGAGGAAGATGGGTCGGATGTTCGGGAAGAGTTCGACGACTCCCTCACTTTCTACCACGCCTGCCACTCGATCTCCGGCTGGAAAGTCACTCGCTACCCTCTTCCCTTCTCCCTCGATCGAGGAGCCGTCGACGTCGAAAGCGGTGTGGGACGTTCCTCGCTCGTCTCCGACTGGGAGCCGCCCTGACTCGCCCTCCAAGTCGCCCGCCCGGCCGACGCTCGGTAAGAGGAGGACGTACGGAGGTAGCAGTCGTTCGATGCTTGCCGCCAAGGATCCAACGATGACGGGAGAGGGAGAGGAGGAGGAGAGTGAGAGTTATGCGAAGCTTGCCAGGAAGTGGGGGGTGGATCAGGGAGGTGAAGAAGGGTCGTTCGTCGATGTGCGTTTTGTTCCCGTTTCACTTTCTGCCAACGACTACTGACCACGTTCCTTGTGACTTGAATAGGACACGATCGAGCTTACGACGATCACATCCCTGCGGGCGCGAGGGGAAAACCAGCTCTTTTTGGACGACCTGGGGTATCTCCTCGACGGCTTGCGCGACTCAGACCTCGGCGTTCGACGATCAAGGTTCGTCTGCGCCTCCCTACCGACAACCTCAGATCGCGAAAACAAGGCTGACACTTGCATCATTTTTACACAGCATGATCGACTTGCTCAGGAGGATGGTCGTCCCGGAGTTTCGACGGAGTCTCAAGACGTACGACCAGATTGATGAGCTGTGGGGTATCCTGTTGACGGGACGAGGGTCAAAGCCGGACATGGTGCGTCCTTCACTTTCTTTTCGAGCGCTCGCCCCTGAAGTATGGGCTGACAAGTGTGCTCCCTCCCTTATCAGGTCTTGGACGCGAGCCTCATCACCTTCCTCGCCATTTTAGCCCTGGACGACCGCATGCTCGAGCCAATCCTCGACAACAAGGGAATCGCTTGCTGTTGTTTTGTCAAGACTGTCATGTCTACGAATACGGAAGAGGATGGCTTCGTGTTGGAGAGGAAGGCGAGAGCGGGGAAGGGGAAAGCAAAGGTGAAGGATCGATCGGGACTCAAGATGGTGCGTCCATTTGTTATTCTTCTCCCTTGAAAAAAAAACTGACCCGTGGGAGCCTTTCTCTTCCTCTAGATGGAGGAGCTCCGGAAGATCTGTCTAGAGGTGGGCGTCGGCGGATCAGAGGTGCGTTCTCGTCCTGTCGACCACCATTTTTCGCTCTCAGCCGCACTTGCTGAACACAAAACTTTCTCGTCTTCGTGTTTCCCAGCCCTCTCTACGCTCGTCTGCCTCGTCGGTCTTCAAGCACATCGTCCTCGATCATGGTGCCAAAGTCGACTCGCGAGCGCTGCTGCACGACGCGGACGTCCTAGGAAGCGTCGCTGACTCGCTGCGGGACGAGATTGCCGACCTTCCTGCGCGCTTGGACAATCTGGAGAAGGGACTTGTGAGTTGTTTGGCTCTCTCTTGCCTTTGTGAGTGTGACTGACACTGTTGTGCTCTTCCTTGACCGCAGCCTCTCACGGGGGCGGAGTCTCCGGATTTGCGCCATGTTCAGCAGTGTCTGGTCGTGCTCGACGGCCTCGTCGACCACATTCCGACAGTAATGACGATCTCCCTTGTCCCGGTCCTGCCCCCCACTTGCTCGTGCCAATTCAATCAAATAAATCATGCAGAGTTCACTCCTAGACGCCTTGCGATGGGGGTGGTACAGTCTTTTGTCCTCTGGGGACCATCTC
>MVAJ01000054.1:0-33451 GCA_014825545.1 Cystofilobasidium capitatum | reverse complement strand
GTGGACTGACACTGTTGTGCTCTTCCTTGACCGCAGCCTCTCACGGGGGCGGAGTCTCCGGATTTGCGCCATGTTCAGCAGTGTCTGGTCGTGCTCGACGGCCTCGTCGACCACATTCCGACAGTAATGAACAACCTCGAAAGGGACTTCAGTGAGATGCCGACGTCGCTGGCCGGCGTGTTGGCGTTTGCTCGACAAGAAGTCAGAGCCTCAACGAGTTCTGACGACACTTCGTCTGGTCAGTACTCCCAAACTACTTTGCAGCCCAAACTCCCGTGCTGACACCTCCCTTTGCGTTGCAGCTTCATCGTGCCTCCTCGCAACGCTCCGGTTCCACCTCAATCTTGCATCGCTCTCCCTCGTCTGGTCGACGGAGCTCCTGTCCGCACCATCGTTCCTCACCACCCTCGCTCGTCTGATCGATCACTCAAAACGCAACCTCGACACCCTCGAAGAGTCCTCGACGCACCATGTTCTTTCACACTTGCGCTCCTCCCCACACATATCTCGCGCGGACGATCCTTCGCGGCTTCAGTCGTCGGGCATGCCCACCTCGGACGCAACCCTCTCGGACATTGCGGCAGACGAGCCTGCGGTCGAAATCGAAATCCTCTGTCTCGCGCTTGGTCTTCTTAATAAGATCGTCGAGAAGGATGGCGAGGCCAAGCAGCTGGTGCGGGAGACGATGTTGAGCGCGACTTGCTGTGAGGAACGGGAGTGCTCGCTGGTCTGTCGGTGTGGGGATGCGAGGTCGATGTTGCACACCATTGTGGAACTGTACGAAGAGCAGCGGAAGGGCACCAGTCCAGAGGTGCGTATCTTCTCTTCTCTGATGCAGGGCGATTTACTCGCTCGTAGCCTGTCGAGTAACTGACGAGTCTCTTCGTCTCGCAGGCCTCGTACCTCGCCGGCTATTCCCTCCTCCTCTTGTCGCACTTCATGGATAGCTCTCCACTCAACTCTGGACTCATCCTCTCGTCTCTCGCGTCCATGTCGACCGACGGCAACGTTCTTACAGACCAGGCCAAACTCAGTCAACTCGCGTCGGAGCTTCAAGTTTTCTCGGACGTTCACCAACGGTTCCACGACAAGCTCTCCTCCCTCGCTCAGACAGACCCTGACCAGGAAGACCACCAACGTGGATCGACCTCCGAGAGTTTGGGACTGGACGACGAAGGACTGAAGGAGGTCAAGAGTGGTCTGATGGGTCTGCCGAGCAAAGAGGCTGGCGTGGGGGAGGTCCAGAGAATGGTGGAGGTTCTAAGGACGATAGCAAGAGAAGTCGGACGTGCTTGAGTTGGTCAAGGTGATTTCATTGATCTTCTTCTTGATATGCAGGAGTAAGAGAGGAAGCGATAACGCAGTTAGAGAGGAAAGTTGGAAGATGCGAATGTGCTAGCGAGCTAGAAGAAAACAAAAGATCACGAGAAGTGTCCCAAAGAGAAGAGGAGACCGGCTTGTCCAGCGCCGAATGAAGCAGGCACTACGGCTTGTCGGTGCTCGTCTCGTTCTCTGCGACCGACGCTAACGACTCCACCTTGCGAAGGGGCGAGGATCCGGTCGACATCGAGCTTGAGAACAGCGACGAGACGGAGGTACTCGACGCCATGGGCGTGAGCAGACCGAGTCCCTTGTGAGATGGCGTAGTCGGCCGAGTCGACAAGGGCGAGGCCAGGAGGGGAGTGTTGGGCGTCGACCGGTTGTGCTGCATGTGGGCCTTGATGAGGTGGCCGGCAGCGAGCGCGCTCATCAGACTGAGCTCTCCGGCCATGACACTCGCGGCGATGATGCGCGCCAGTCGTCGAGCGTTGTGGCCGGGCGACTCGAGGTGTGCGCCAGCGACACCGAGCATCTGCAGGCAGGCGTTCTGAGGAGGGAGGAAGGTTCCTCCTCCGACCGTACCGCACTCGATCGCGGGCATAGAAACGGTGATGAGCAGGTCCGCGCCGTTGTTGGTGCTGCAGGCAAGGAAAGAGGTGTTGGGTCAGTCAGGAGTGAAAGACGAGCGGCTGAAGCAGGAAGAACGCACGGTTCCATGAGAGTCATGCACATGGACGACTCGACGTTCTGAGCGGGGTCTTGTCCAGTGGCGAGGAAGATGGCCTGAAGAAGAAAGACTCGTCAGCATCTGCACTCCCACAGAGTGCCGAGATTATGAAAATTCACAGTCAAGATGTTGGAGGCATGAGCGTTGAACCCTCCGATCGAGCCAGCCATAGCGCTACCGATGAGATTCTTCTTGATATTGAGGTTGACCAGGTCGGCGACGGTCGTCTTGAGGACCGACTTGACGATGGCACCAGGGATGACCGCCTCGGCAACGACCGACTTTCCACGACCCTCGATCCAGTTGATCGCAGAGGGCTTCTTGTCGATGCAGTAGTTGCCGGAGAGGGCGAGGATCTGCATCGAGGGGAAGTACTCGGACATGATCTCGAGTGCCTTCTCGGTGGCCTTGCCTGAGGAAAGAGAGGAGCGAGAATGAAGTCAGGAAAAGGTTCTTTGGGAGGGGGCATGAAGACGTGCAAGAGAAGGACGAACCTGCCATGTTCATGCCCATCGCGTCCCCAGTTGCGGTAGCGAGTCGAATGTAGAGCGATCGTCCAGCCATGCCGCACTTGATGTTTTGCAGTCGCGCGAACCGCGACGTCGAGTCGAACGCCGACCGGATGATGTTGAACCCTTCGTCCGAGTCGAGCCATCGCTTGGCGTGGGCGGCGTCGGTGATGCTGGGGAAGTCGACGACGGGGCCTCGGGTCATGGCGTCCTGGGTGATGACGGTCGTGACTCCTCCTCCAGAATTGAGTGCCTTGCAGCCTCGCGAAGTGGAAGCGACGAGCGTTCCCTCAGTCGTGGCCATGGGGATCGGGACGGCCTCGCCGTCGATGGTGAGAGGTCCGGCGATGCCGACGGGCAGGGGCATGAATCCGACGACGTTCTCGCAGCAGGCACCGATGATCTTGCTGTAGTCGTAGTCCTTCATAGGCAGCTCCGAGTGCTCGAGAGACTTGCTGGCCGATGCACGGGCTAAACGATCACCAGAGAGGAGGCAGGTTCAGTCTTTGAACCTCTGACCAACGACAGAAAAGGGATACGCACAGATGACAGCCCTTCGGATCTTGACGGCTCGCTCGAGGTTCTGGAGCGTCTTCTCCAAAGCATAGGGTGGAATCTTGCCCTTCTGAACCAGCATGATGATCTCCTCGTCGGAGAGCTGGAACGGACCGAGGCCACCCTTGAGGATCTCGACGCACTCGTCCAGAGGTCGCATGTCGATCGCGGTCCCAGGCGAGAGCGCAACAGGTCCGTTTCCGTTGGCGAGTCCGTCCAGCGCGGGTCGGTCAGACGGGCCTCCGATGACAAGCGAGGGTTCAGAGGCGGACGTCAAGGTGAGGCCGGGCATGGGCTTCTCGTACTTTGGCGTGTTGTCCGTCGTCGCGTGGGCCGTTCCGTTGGTCGTCGATCGAGCGTCGGTTTGGGTGTGCGACCGGGCAGACTGGGCAACCTCGGCGTTGTACCGCTTGAGGCCCGGATCGAGCTGGATCGCGAGTCCGTTGGGTCGGCCGTGCTTCTTGGGCGTCGTCTCCTCGTTAGGATCAACGACCTCCCAGACGCCGAGGAGAGCAGCAGCGGCAGCAGCAGCCGCTCCTCCAGGACCACCCTTCGAACCAGCTCCGAGTGAGATGCCCTTAAGGAGGAAGGCGTTGAGCAGGATGCTGACACCGAGGGTGACGATGATCCACTTGCTCATGACGGGATCACCGACCAGGCTCGTCCATTCGCTCAGGAAGTTGTCGAACAGGATCAGACCGTGCGCTCGCCGACCGGACCGCTTGAGCGTGGCCGACGAGGGGACGGTCACCTTGAAGTGGATCGGAGGGGAGACGTGGGCGACGAGGTCGGTGTTGGCCGGGTGAGCGTTGACGAGGGCGGCCAGGACAGGCGCGATCGAGTCGTCCTTGATGTCCACTCTTGGAGGCGTCGAGTGGTTGTAGTCGAAGGATGAGTGGGTCGAGTGTCGGTGGAGGGCCGTCGTCTCGGTCAGAGTCGTGCAGAGGTTGAGGATGTGAAGCAGGACGAAGGCGATAATCTAGCAGAGGAGGGATAACTTGAGATCAGTAGCCGCTAAGGCAGAAGGGCTGAATTGTGGAAAGGAAGAACGCACGAGGAAGAGCTTGATGTGGGCGATAGACGACTTCTTTCCGGCAGGGGGGACACCAACACCTCCCTCGTCCGTCCCAAAGAGCGCCTGGCCAGCACGCTGGAGCAGCGTCGGCGAGGTGAGGGGGGCGTTCTTGACGGTCGGCTTCTTGTTGGTCGTCGTGCCGTTCATGGTCGGGGTGGAAGGGACGGTGACGGGCGTGCGAGCGGCCGAACCACCGCTGATGCCTCGCATGAGCTTGATCCGCTGGACCTGCAGGAGTCGAAGGCGAAAAAAGCTTTGTCAGTATAAGTTCCGATCCCTCGGAAATCAGAGGAGGGGAGGAACGGACCTCGACAAGGATCGTCAAGATCGAGACGTAAAAGTTGAACAGGAACGCGCAGTCGGCGACCAAGATGAGAGCGGCCAACTTGCAAAAGTCGGTCAACCCTCCGACCCCACTCAACGCTCCAACAGCAAGGACAGACACCTCGAGCGCGTAGTCGCGCACGATCCCAGGCCCGACCTTGCCCACGGCCTGGACGGCAATCTCGCGTGCAGAGACAGGGACGGCGTACTGGAGCTCCATCTTCTCGGCCGGCTTGGTCGCGAGCTCGTCGTTTGACCCTGGCTCAATCACCGGTTTCCGCCTCAGGACGACGGGGGTGATGTCCGGACTGGTAAAGACGGCTTGGGCGAGCGTGAAGGGCTTGTCGAATCCGACCGTGATGACGAGGAAAGGCAGTGCCTCCGACAGACAGATTGGGTCGACCGTCACGTCGAGCAGCGAAGCGGCGAGGAGCGCAACCAGGAACGCAAACACGGACGAGATGACCGTCATCCCCGGCAACCAAAAGTTACTGCCCATCCGGCGCATGTTGACGAACAAGCGGACGAACGTGGCGTGCATGAGCGCGTACCCGAGGAGGACGACAAAGATGTCCGCCGAATCGGCCTGAACGGCCAGCGCCCAGAACCGCATGACGAGCGCAACGAAAGCGTACAGGACCCACTTGGTCGACTTCATCTCGCCAATCTTCTTGCCTGCGATGGTTCGGTCGGCACCCCAAGCGACGCTGATCGAACCGGGCGTAGAGTCGGTCGATTGAGGACTGACAGTCACGCCCTCGACGGCAAACAGGGGCAGGGTCGTCAGGCGAGCGTTGAACGCGCGCGAGAAGGACGCGAGGGCCGAGGGGGTCGTTCCGGAGGACAAGGCGCTTCCGGCCGGCAGGGACGAAGGCAAGGACGAGAAGGCGAGCGTGATGAGCAGCGTCCGGGGCGTCAACGACGTCAGGTGGAAGCACGCCTGATCGGTCGTCTCCGAAGGTGCGTAGCACAGGTCGGAGGCGTACGTCAAGGGCGTGCCGTCCTGGAGGGCAGACTTGACCGACCGGAGGGGCGAGTTGGACGACAGGTTGGCAGGGTGGTGGTACGGGACCGATAGCGAGTTAAGCAGGTAGTCCTCGAACCGGCCCATGGCTTGCTGGACACCGTCGTCCATCAGACCGGTCGATGCTTTGGTGTCCTTGGCCGCGATCGGCAGGTGGTCGTCGGCGGCGTAGAACGCGTCGAGGTCGTCGTCGAGAAGGTTGGACTCGTGGTCCGACGCAGACGTGAACCAGCTCGACTTGGAGGATGACTCGGGCGAGTCGAGCGAGACGACGATCTGCTTGACGTGGACGACGCGAGGCGACGACGACGACGAGGCGGAGGAGGAGGGTACCGAGGACGAGAGGAACGAGCCTCCCTTGAGGATCGATTGCCAGTCTTCGGAGGCAACCTCGGACCAGGTGGCCGAGTCCGAGACGGTCGGTCGGAGGGAGACGACGCTACCTCGGAGGAGGTTGCGACTGTAAGGGGCCGAGTCCGAGAAGCTGGTGTGTGATTCCGAAAGAAAGAAGACGCGCACGAACCCCAAAAGGAAGACAAAGGGTGGAAAAAAATGACCGAAACCAAAGTCAGTGGACAGCAAGGCAAGCGAGCTGAAGGCAGACGCACAAGTTGCTGTGCTTGATGGTGTGCAGCAGCTGAAAGTACGTGAGGGTCACGACGATGAACGTGAAGAGGATGACCTCGATGGGATGGACTGCTGAGAGCGAGGCGATCCGGCGAAGGAGCGACCGCACGCTGAGAAACGCCATGGAACGACGAGGTTTAGGAGTCGGAGTTGGCAAGGAGGAGCTGAGCCAGAGCGATAGGACAATGCCGATCGGGTTGGTGGGCTGAAGGTCGAGTTAGGCTGAAGGGCGAGGGGGGGCGAAAAGAGCTCTGGGGAGAGAGGATCAAAGCGCGAAAGGGAAGGTCCAAGAAAAACGAGAACGGAGGGGAGGTTGAGCTCCTTTTGGGGGTAATTGGCCTGTAGAGTGGAACGACCGGACGAACGGGACCAGGCAAACTTGGTTTGCTGGGTGGGACGACGGGAGGGCAGGGAGGGACGAGGAGAATCGAACGAGAACTCTAACGCGTCGAGCTGGCAGCAGACCCGAGAGAGCAGCAAAAGCAGGCGGCCGAGAGAGGGTACGTGCGCGAACCGATGACGCAGGGAGGAAGGGTAAGGGAGGAGGAGGAAGGGGTAGCGAAGGGAGACGCGAACCCGATACGAGAAGGGTGTCCAGGTGGTAGGAGATACGGAGGAGGAGTCTGAAGGGCAGGGAGAAAGGGCAGCTGCAGGCACAAAAGAAGCGAAGCGATCGACTCGAACTCATCTCGGCCTCCATCTTAGCACTTCTTTCCTAGTTCTTGCAACGCACTACAACTGTTCTCCCTTGCTGCACGGTCACAGTTTGCTTCGGACGGAATCTGTGTCGGGCACTTTGCTTGTGCTGCAGGTTGAGCGCGCGCAACCGAGGTCGAAGCGCTGTCAACCCCCAGATACTTCGCACGTCCGCTTAATAGCAGTTCAAGATCAATTGCGCAGGTCGAGGTGCGCAGGTCGAGGTACCGGACCGCTTCGTTGTGAGAAGAGAGGTAGAGTAAGTATGACTAGGAGGGGAAACGGGGGATAGGGAGGGGGGAGGGCGACCCATAGGCTCTCTCATCAACAGTTTCTCCCTGTCCCATTGCCCCTCCTCCTGGCCCGTTTTCCACCAAAACTTCGACAGGAGGAAAACGTCATGTTGTGATCGGTGGAGGGAGGTGAAGAATCTCGTCTATGAGCTCTTGAGCAAGTTGGCGGTCTTGATGGCGCCCCGGTTCCTGCGAAACGACCAGAAACGCGAAAGAGGTGGTCAGCCAGGTCACTCCCCTCCTTCCGCCACACGAGCAGAAGAAGCGTTGTCGTACGAAAGAGAATGTAAGTTATGAAGGAGGGAGGACGTACGTCTGCCTAACAACTCGCTTCCCAACGTTCTCCACCCAGTTGTGGCCCCGACTCGCATCCCCCTCGCCCAAGTCCTTCTTGCTGACCGCCCTCCCCTCGCCAATCAGGTTCCAGAGCCAATCGGGGTACTCGTGGTCCTCCATCGCTATGGGCGTCTTTTGGTTGGTGTAGATGACGACTTCGGGGATTGGGGTGCCGGCTGGTGTTGAGGACGGAGGGTCTGGAGGGAGCGATCAAGCGGAGGAGAGGAAGAGGAGCAAGAACCAAGGAAAGGTGGGTTTGTCAGTTCAACATGCACCTCTGTAAAGACAAGAATCAGCGAGCAGGAGTTAGAGAGCAAAGAGGACAAACGGGAGGCAGCGGTCTGGGTCGGGTTGAGAGCGTTGACCTTCTGGTCGGCCGCTGGGAGCTCGGGTGTCGGTGTCGGCGGAACGGCGGCGAAGGATCGACGGAGCGAAGACGAGGCGAGACCGGCTGAGGGACGCTGGACGATTCGTCCGAGGGAGCAGGCGAGGCGGAGCGACATGCTGAAAAGAAGGTAGGGAGGGGTTGTAGTGGAAACGTAAGGGAGGTCGGAGGAGAGGGCGGAGTGCAGCGGCCAAGTCTGAAATCCTGGGAACCCCCAATACCCAAACCGCGATCTGGTTTGGACTCTCCTTGACTCCAACTCTTCTTCTGCCCGACATCTCTCCTGCCCTCTCATCGACACTCGCCCGATCAAGCTGATGACGGGCCCAGACCTTTATGGCTGACGGCTCCTCGCGGGTTCTATCAGTCGAACACTGTGCACAAACGGAGCTCGCTGACGTTCGTCGCCCTGCCGACTCGCAGCCGTTCCGAGGCGCAACCCAGCAGAAAGTAGACCACGTCAAAGGCGCATCAGCGAGATCGCCCACATCGGTTGTTCCCTTTCTCCCCTCTGTCCACCACCTCGCAACACACTCCCCTGCCTCGCCCTTGTCTCGCCATGTTCCGCGCCTCGACAAGCACCGCAATCGACGACGACGTCCTCCCGCGACACGCCCCTTCTTCCAACGAGAAGCCTGGTCGCCCATCGGGTCCGAGGAAGGTCAACTCCAAGGTCTCTCCGAAGGCCCATACTTGGACGCGCTACATCTCAAAGTCCAACAAGAACCACTGTCGGTGGCCTGTCCAGTCCTCATCGTAGAGAGGGCTTTAAGACTGACAACAGCAACGATTTTCCTCCTTCTCCTATCATCCTCCTTGTCGTTTGCGTGCCACCCAGTCGTCGCTGCAGTAGGCGAGTTCGTCGGAACCGTCTTGTTCTTGCTCTTCGGTCGGTCCCTCCACGGCATCTCCCTTTCCTTCTGCAAGAACATCTCTGACGACATCTTGCTGCGACCCCAGCCTTCGGAGGAACCAACGTCGCCAACATCCCGTCGGTCTCAATCACCGACAACGTCAACACCTCCCAGCTGCTCTACATCTCCCTCTCCTTCGGTTTCTCCCTTTGCGTCAACGCCTGGGTCTTCTTCCGAATCTCCGGAGGGCTGTTCAACCCTGCCGTCTCGCTTGGTCTGGCGTTGGTGGGAGCAATTACACCGCTCCGAGCGGCAATTCTCGTCGTGAGCCAGTTACTGGGCGGGATCGCAGGAGCTGCTATCATCGAGGCGATCCTACCTGGACCGCTTTACGTGCAGACGACGCTGTCGGGAGGATGCTCGATCGCTCAGGGTGCGTTCGTCGTTCTCTCGCTTGCCCTGTGGGCAGAAAGACTGCTGACGGATCTTTTTCTTTCTCTCTCTACTTCCGATCAGGCCTCTTCCTCGAAATGTTCCTCACCGCGCTCCTGATGCTCACCATCCTCCTGCTGGCGGCCGAGAAGCACCGCGCTACATTCCTCGCGCCGGTCGGCATCGGACTGGCGCTGTTCATCGCAGAGATGACGGGTGTCTACTACACCGGCGGCTCTCTCAATCCAGTCCGTCTCCGTCTCTACTCGTCTTTCTTGCTCTCCCGCCTTGCCGATACTGAATTCCTGCTATTGTCGATTGCACAGGCCAGGTCGTTCGGACCGGCTGTCGTCGCAAGGTCCTTCCCGGGCTACCACTGGATCTACTGGCTCGGACCTGCCCTAGGGGCTGCTTTGGCCGCTGGGTTCTACAAGTTCCTCAAGTACCTCGAGGTGCGTTCCCCCCCCCCCCCCCCTTTTCTCCAACTCTTTGATCTCCCTCTCCACTCCATCTCCGCACCCGAAGAACGACGGCGACTGACGCCCTGGAGAGTTTGTGGTACGGGTGAGCAAGTACGAAGAAGTCGTCCCTGACCAAGACGCCGAAAAGGGTTACACAGCGGGGGGACCGACGACCTTTGACGTGGAGGCTACTATGTTGGCGAACAAGATCAAGGTCGCGGAAGAGACGACGGCGGAGAAGGTCAAGGAGCACGAGAGGGTGTTGAAAAGGACTGATGTGAGCTTCCCTCTCTTTTCTAACCATACAGCGCTCTCAACAGCAGGCAATGAACCACTGACGCTCCTTCATCTCCCTTGACCCTTTGATCCAGTCTATGCTCGAAGCGGTCGTCCCAACGCTCTCAGCAACGGCCGTGAACGCCGCCCAGCTGGCCGAGTTGTCAGCCAAGATGGACGCTGTGATCGCTGCCATGAGTCGAACGCCGGTCGACAGCGTACCCGTCGCTGAGTTGGAGCCCGCGCACGACGCACCTTTTACGACGCTTATCTCTTGAAGAGATGATCAGATTCTCTTGTTTGACACTTCTCCTTCGCCCCTTCCTTTTCTCGCGCTTTCCACTAAATACTTATCCCTGCCGTCCCCATACACGAACGCGATCTTCAATACTGTCTCCATAGTGCTTCTCACTACTGTCACCTTACGAACTTGTGTCCTCTCGCTTTCCTCTCTTTGATGTGCATTGTTGACCGATGTCGTACGTACTATGCTGTGCTGTCCACTTGCTGGGATGAGTGCGCCTCGCCCGCCAAAAGAGTGACTTTTTGGAGACCACCACGACGGAAGGATCCTTGCTTATCGAGCTGATAGACGAGGACGGACTTGGGCAGAACGAAAGAGTGGTGCTTGGAGGGCGTGTCGGAACGAGTGAGACCGTTTGCTCAATTTGGGCTGAGACTCTCGCCCCTGCGCAGTCGACCTCACGCCCAAAGTCTGTCGCTGGCTCCATCTGTCAGGATGTAGACTACTACGCTCATCATCTTGCACTCTACTACTTCGTCAGCATGGACTCGTCGAGATCGTTTGGAAGGTACAAACGTCCGCTCGGGGCAGTCGTCGTCTTTGGGCTCATCCTCGTCGGCCTGCTCTCGTTTGGGCCGCCCTCGTCGACGTACTCGACCTACCTCCCAACCTCCTCTCATCCAACCACCCTCTCAGCAGAAGACCTTGACCGAGCACTAGGTGCGCTCAAGGGACCGACATCCCCTGCGGAGTCGCCGGTCGGTGTACCTAGCTCGTCTGAGGAGCAGTCAAAGGAGGAGAAGGCCGCCGTGGTCGTCAAGCCCGACCGGTCCAAGGTTCGCTGTGCCCTCTACGTGAGTTCCCCTCCCCTTCCCTGATGGAAGCTCAACTAGAGCTGATGGCTGGTGCTCTGTGGTCTCTCCTTGATTGGCTTAGGATGGGCAATACTTTCACGAGGAGGTCTGGGGGGCTGCTCTGTACTCGCTAGCGCAGTGGGGCTGCGACCTCAACCTCTACCGTTCGTCATAGGCACCTCTTACCTTTCCTCTCTGCTTCTCCTCTGACCTCTCTCTCTGCTCGCTCGGCTTTGCAGATATGACCTACAAAGACAAGTTTGAGGTCATCACCGGCACGCTCTGGGAGCACGAAAAGGACCGGCTGATGAAGTGGCCGACGACGATTCTCGATCCGCTCGACAAGGGCGAGATTGACATCATATTCGTCACGTCCGGTGCGTTTTTCCTTCTCCTCTATCCCTTCAGATGAAGGTTTGAAGCTGACGTTCGGACGGTTTGGGCGACGTTAGGGGACGACGGCTGGATCGACTCATCTGTGATGGCCGCCATGGTCCGAGCGCGACAGACTCAGATCGTCGTGATCATGCACCAGATGTCTGTTCCCTCTCCTCTTGCTACCTCTCTTGCTCTCGCAGATTTGCTGACTTCACATCTTGTTTGACTGGTGGGGTACAGGGAGAACTTTGGGCCTGAGCGAACGACCTTCTTGGAGATTGCCAGACAGGGCAGGTTGACCTTTGCCGGTCTAGGAGAATCGACGTGCGTTTCCTTGTTTCTCTCTAGTGTCTCCTGAGGAGGCTGACGAGGGTCGCGTTTCGGGTGTCGGGTTCAGGGTCAACATCATGAACCACAAGATTTCGGAGTGGGCGATGGAGGATCAGGAGGTAGCATGGGATAGAGTGCCCGTAGAGATGTTCATCCCCGTGGGTCTCGTCCATTTTTTGCCCATCTACCTTCAAATGAAGCTGACGCTCGACATGCGCTCGGCTTGGTCGATAAGATCTTCCCTTTAGATTACGCCGCGTCGCCAAAACACCACAAGATTCCGAGTCGTGTCGTGTGAGTTTTTAGCCGCGTCCCTCCCAAGCCTTAGCCCCATCGCGCTTTGCTGTGCGCATGCTGAGTTCTACTTCATGCATCTCCTGTTGCGCAGGATACAAGGAAAGGTCGAGTCGTCGCGTCGCAACTACGGCAAGATTATCGAGGAGCTTTTCACGTATATGACGGGTCAGTCCACCCCCACCCCCTTCCCTGCCCTCTGCCGCCGGACGACTGACTTTCTAGCTCTCTTCGTTGATGCTCAACTCTCAGAGGATCCGGCTGCATGGGGATACGCAGTCGTTGAAGGAACCAAAGCGCTCGAGCCCATTTTCGACCACGCAGACGTCTTCCAGCTACACCTGCTCGGCCAGATGAACGACTTCCTCCAGTGGCCCGAGGAACTCAACAAGGTCATCGTCGTCCACCAAACGCTGGAGTACGACGAGTACTACCGGACGCTGCTGTCGATGGATTTGCTCTTGCCTGGTGGGGTCCTTTTGTCCCCCTCGGGCGGATTTCTGCCGGCTTGAGCTGACCCGAGATCTTCTTCTTCTGTCCTTCGACAGCCTTTGCAGGACTGCACTACCTAAGAGACAAGACGTCGTCGTCCATCCCGGCTGCCGTCCTGGGTCGAGTCAGTCCTTTCTCCTACCGACCTCTCCGCTCCCCCCCCCCCCTGCGTCCGTACTGACATATTTTTCTTGGTTCTTTCTCATACCCCTCCCATCGCAGGTGCCCGTTCTCGCGTCGGCTTTGGCGCTCAAGGTGTACGAGTTCCTGCTCCCGCCTGCCATCGTGCCCTACCCTGCTGGACAGACGGAAGTAGCGAGCATAAAGCGCTTGAGGGAGGGAAAATCGCTCTGGGATTCGGAACGTGATCTTTGTGAGTCCCCCCCCCTCCTTCCCTCCCCTCTCAAATTTGTGTCCAGTCCCGTTCTGACACTTCCTTGGTACTGTCTTTCCTCGCGCACACGCTAAGACGTCGCCCTGAACCAGGCGCGCAAGTCAAAGGCGCCGTCTCAGGTGCACGCTCATTGGGACACGTACCTCCAAGACACGCCCGACCTGAACGACGCCTGGGAGGCCTACCAGAAGAGTCTGTACGTCGCCAATGGGGAGATTTGGGAGAGGACGTTTGAGAGGATGGAGGTGCAGCGGAAGTGGATTGGACTAGAGTGATCCTGGGACGGCAGTCCTTTCGTTCATCTGCCTACTATGTTGTGATTTTCCCCTGATCTTTCTTTCGGCGAACGATAGCAAGGCTGCTTCGGCATCGACGTCAGCCAGAGGAGGGTTCAGAGCAGGAAAGTGGAGTCGAGCAGGCGGGGTGTCTCAACGACTCTTGCAGCAGGCTTCGGGAAACTCCGACAAGCCTTCTTTCTCGCTCGCCCGTCGACCCCATCTTCGCCTGAAGGCGCCAACGGAAAGGGGACAAATGGTTTTTTGGAGAGAGGACTTGTCCTAGCGTACGGGAAGCGGCTCCAACTATCTGGCTTGCGGCAGGTCTGGGAGGGGATAGTGTGTCAGTAGACTGACGCTGCTGTCGAGTGAAGCAGCGCCCTTCTCAAGAACGGCATGGCCATGCCTTTCGCCCATCTCTTTTCCTCCTCCCTCCCTGACCCTCAGCTCTCCTCCTCAGCTTATCGCTCGGCAGAAGCCAGCTATGTCGTCCTCGCCCCACTCTGGAGACCAACAGGTGCCCGTCGTGGATCCGCCTTCGTCCTCGTCGGCCACCTCGTCCCCTACCAAACCCCTCTTCCATCTCCCCCACGTCCCCGCCCACCACTCCAACAACAACAACAACAGCCAGCCAGCCGGCGCTCGAGGCTCGATGGCCCGATCGTCGATGGCTACCACGCTCGGAGGGGCGGTCGACGTTCCTCCCGGGCAGTACGGCGATTTGGAAGGAGGGGTTGGACACGCTGGCGGAGGAGGAGGAGGGAAGCACGGCAAGGGCTGGATTGCCAGCAAGAGGGAGGACAAGTACTGGAGGAGGGTCATGAGCGAGAAGAACAAGAATCACTGTGCGTCTTCTTTTGTTGCTTTGGTTGTCTCTTGCTCTTGGTTGGTGCTAACAATAGCGTACCCTTGTCCTCCGCCCATTATTTTTCTCTCCCCGCCCTCTGGACGGATCAGTCGTCGCCGCTCTCGCAGAGTACATCGGTACAACCCTCTTCCTCTTCTTCGGTCAGTCCCTCCTTCCAGCCTTCTTGCTTGCATTTTGCCAGCAGGACCATTGTGTTGACTCGCTCTGAATCGTTATCAGCCTTTGGAGGAACGAACGTCGCCAACATCCCCTCCGTCTCGGTCACGGACACGGTCGTCAACACGTCCCAGCTGCTCTACATCTCCCTCTCCTTCGGCTTCTCGCTCACCGTCTGCGCCTGGGTCTTCTTCCGCGTCTCCGGAGGCCTGTTCAACCCTGCCGTCTCCCTAGGGCTCGCTCTCGTCGGGGCGATCACCCCCCTACGAGCGGCGATCTTGACGTTTGTCCAGCTGTTGGGCGGGATGACGGCTGCTGCGCTTGTAAGCGTTTTGACACCTGGCGGGCTGTATGTTCAGACGACGCTTTCGGGAGGAATCAACACGGCTCAGGGTCAGCCCGCTCTCTCTGTCGCGCTCGTCTGTAAACGAAGTTAAGGCCGCTGACAACTGAATCTTGCCTCTCTGCTCTCGCTAATCGTCTTGCGCGACATAGGACTCTTCCTTGAGATGTTCCTCACTTCGCTCCTGATGTGCAGCATCCTCTGGCTTGCGGCCGAGAAGCACAAGGCCACCTTCCTCGCACCTGTCGGGATCGGCCTGGCGCTGTTCGTCGCGGAGATGACGGGCGTCTACTGGACGGGAGGGTCGCTCAACCCGGTTCGTTCCTTTTCTGACTCCACCAGTTTTCGCGCTTGCCAACATTCTGACCCCTTTTCTTTTGACATCTGGCTTGCAGGCCAGGTCGTTCGGACCCGCTGTCGTTGCTCGTTCGTTTCCTGGGTACCACTGGATCTACTGGCTCGGACCTGCCCTCGGTGCTTGTCTCGCCGCTGCCTTCTACGAGCTGCTCAAGTACCTCGAGGTGCGTCCTGCCATCCACACTTGTGTCCATATCTCGTGATCAAGTCAGGACGACTGACCTCTTGATGGACTGGGGTTGGCACAGTACGAGGACGTCGTCCCTGACCAGGACGCGGGGCCTGCCCATCAGGAGCCGATGGCGGAGGAGGATTCGGACCACCATGCGACACAGATCAGGGAGGCCGAACAGGTCACCGAGGACCGACTCGCTCGTTCGTTCTTGTCAAATCTTCACTCTTTCCTTTGGAACCTTGACTGACTTTCGTCTTCGACGGGCGGTTGGGGGTGTTGCGCTTCTTCCGTTTTCGTTAGGCCACCACCAAGTCGTCGCCCGTTCGTCCTGCGTGGCCGAAACGCCCCTCACGTCTGCCTCCGATGTCCAAGCGGCGAAGATGGCCGAGGTCGACGCCAAGCTTGACGCGCTGCTCGCGGCTGTGACGGCGATCAACACGAGGGACAGGGAGCAGCATCAGATGGCGGAGCAGAGTCGGGCAGGGACGCCTTTGGACCACAAGGCGCCTTACTCTGTCTTGACTTGAGGTCGAAGGGGACGACGGCGTAGTCTAACTTCACCTTCTTTTACTGGCTGGCCATCTGAACAAACGTCCGTCTTTCCTTTTTCTGTAGCGTACTCCTTTCCCCTCTTCTTTTTTTGAACGAGGACTCGACTCGTCCGTTGTATCATGCTTTCCGGCCCACTCTCACACATGCCCGTCACAAACACACACACCTTCTGTAGTCCTCCTTCTCGCTCTAATCTGTCTGTTGAATGTACGCTATGAACGCCTGTTTCTGAAGAGTGACGATCTAAGAGGGTGTGCGTCGGAGTTTGAATTCTGGCTGAGCAGACGAGTGATGGCCAGAGCGAGCGCAGAGACCTCCTCCTCCGACCCAGCACCCTCGACAGAATTCACAAGAAAGCTACAACATACTCAACTCTCGACTCGCGAGGAACGACCCGCTCTCTCCCTTCTCCTCCTACCGGCCGCCCTTGAGCTGAGGGTTCACCGCTTCCCCTTCCTCCTCCAACCAACCTCCCGTCCTTCCCTCCTTAAACGATGGCCATCTTCGCGTCCTTCACGTCCCTCTTCTCGTCCCAGCCGTCGTCGTCGTCCAAGACGGTCGACGAACCGACGCTCGCCCAGGCGGCCCACAACCGGTCAAAGTCAAAAGGCAAGATGGCCCTAAACAGGCAAGACTCGGACCCCTACACCAGTTGAGTTCCGCTCCCTCCCTTCCTTCCCCCTCTCTGCCTCTCTACCTCTCTGCCTCTTTCATACCACGCAGAAGACTGACAATGGGTTCGGAATAGAAGGGAGACCTTACAACAGCTTCGCCGACGAGTTTTCGTCTCGCGTCAGTCTGTCGGTCAACGGACCGTCTGGAGGAGGTCCGGGAGGGTTGGCAGCGATGCGAGGGGGTGACATCAGTCGACCAGACAGCCCTGCCGCCCCAGGGAGCGCCTTCTTGGGATCGGTCAGTTTCATTCTCTCTCTCTCTTTCACCTGCATTCTTTCGGGTTTGAAGTCTTGCGAGAGAGGGGTGTCTTGGCTTGGAGATGGTGACGGGTAGGGAAAGGGGGGTCTCCAGCTGGGGCTGGTGTTGAGGGAAGCCTGGACGTCCTCTCCTCTTCCCCCCTCCTTCCTTACCAGCTCGGCAGCGCGTCTCTCAGGCGTCGGTACCTATGGAGCTTGGCTGTCTGAGGGCGAGGGAAGAGTTCACAGGAGGGTAGGACGGGTGAGGCTTCCCTGGACCAACGCACGCGTCGCGGGCTTGCTGCGGGAGTTACGCCCCCCACCCTTCCTCCCGCCTCACAAAACACCGAAGCATGCAGGAGAGACTCAGAGTTCAAATGGCTGGCAGTGCTGACGTTCTTCTCACGTTCTTTTCGTTGTTTTTGGGACTGGCAGCACAACCGATCTCCAACCCCTCCTCTTCAGAACCCCTCTTTCTCATACCCTCCTCGGGCACCCGCAACCTACTCGCACCTGTCGAACAACACCAACTCACCCGCCCTCCAGTCGGATTCGCCCAACGCGACGTACCGCCCCCCGGCTCCGCACCCGCACGCGGCCTACCCTCCTCTGGCAACGACGTGGTCGCGCCTGCGCCTTTTCCTGAGCTCGACCTACCCCGATCTCGAGGACTCGCTCAATCTGCCCGCGCCGGTCGAAGTCATCAACGAGCTCGAGCTGCGCCTCAACATGCCCCTCCCTTCGTCCGTTCGGGAGAGCTACCTCTGCGCGGATGGGCAGGACGTTGACGGCGGGTTAACCGAGGGTCTGTTTTTCGGTTTGTCGCTCTTGCCGCTCGAGGACGTCTTGTCCGAGTGGACCTTCTGGCGTTCGGTCGAAAGGGATCCGGCGACGGGTGCGAACCCGAGGTTGAACGCAACGATGGGGTCGTACCCCCAGCGGTTCATCAAGCGGACGTACACCTCTCGCGGATGGCTGCCGCTCATCTCGGACCGAGCGGGCAACTACATTGGTGTCGACCTCGACCCTGGACCCAAGGGCGAGTGGGGTCAGGTCATTATCTGGGGACGGGACTTCGACAACAAGTGTGTGCTCTGGAGGGGCGAGGGCGAGGGTGGGTGGGGCAGGTGGTTGGACGGCTGGGTGACGGACCTTGAGAATGGAGATGGGTGGGAGTTGGAAGATGCCAACGGAGGAGAGAGCGGTGTGAGTTCTGCCTCCCAGGCTCTGCCATTGTCGAGACTACCTTTGCTGACAAGACTGATCCCCTCGCTTGTTCTCTCTCTTAGGGATCCGAGGATGATGTTGGCTACTCGTCGTACTTCTACGACCCCACGTCGGGCAAGACGGGCGGCAACGTGTACGGTCAAGGGTCGGGCGGTCTGCGCCTGACGGGCGAGTACCGGGGCTGGCCCGTGCTCGAGGCCGTCTGGGACAAGAGTGTCAAGACGTGGGACGCGGCCGGTCTGCTCAAGGTTCCCGTCGGCGATGAGGACGAGTTTGGCGTTGAGAAGTCTGCCGACGAGGGAGGGGCGGGGCTCGGCTTGGGGGTGGGCGAGGTTGGAAAGAAGGGTGGGCTGATCGAGGTTGAGCCGCCGGAGGAGGACGCCAACGGGACCGCCGCCGACAGGGGGAACCGACTGCTCGTTTCTACTCTCCCGAGCACGAACACAGGCATCTACACCGAGGAGGAACCGTCGGGAGAACGCAACCCCGAGCTGCTCTCGCCGCCGACCAAGTCCTCGTCCAGCAGAGGCGAGGGCTCGTCGTCGTCATCGTCGTTTAAGTCGCCGCTGACGAACACGGCCGCTAGGGCTGCGACCGCCCACGCCCGCACAACGTCCAACGCACCGGAGCCGTTCGACCTCCCCACGCGTACAGACGTGATCGCCGCCGAGGCCGTCGCTGTCGCGGAGGGCAAGAACCTTCGTGGAGGGTGGGTCATGAGCGGCCTCTTGCCCGAGCGGAGCGAGCCCATCGGCGGCGCTTCGTCGTCAGAGTACAAGGACGTCGACCTCGAAGCCGGGTCGACCGCATCCTTTGTCGAGCGAGCGAGTGAGGACAGGGCGCCTGGGTCGGGTACGTTAACGCCCATCACCAGCGGTGTGCTCGGCTTCCTCGGACGACGACCTTCCGCCGAAACTGCCCACCCGGCAGAGCTCCCGTTGCCCATGTCCCTCCCTCCTACGCCGCCAGTACCGACCTTCTCCCCCCCACCAGCGTCGACCTCTCCTGGTCCGACCGAGATCCCCCCTCCGCCAGCGAGGGTCAAGTCGCCCCTGTCCTCGTCGTCTCCTGCGCCGCCCGTCGAGCTCGGTCGGCCGGTGACGGTCCCTTCCGCCGACGAGCCAAGCGCGGACGACTCGTTCGACGACGTTCAGCTTGTCGGCGGACGATCGGCCCTGTCGCACGAGGACAAGGGGGACGAAGGGGAACTCATGGACGTCAATCTTGGTGCGGAACAGCGTTGATTTGGGGACGGGAACCTCAAGCAAAGTAGAGTAGAAGGAGACCAAAGGATTCAACCTAACTGTAAGTCGATCGATCTGAGCTTCAACCCAACAAAGACGTCGAGGCTGACCCGTGATCGTTTCCGCTCGTCGTAGTTATCACGCTCGTTTCTTTCTCTTCTTTCGCTTCGTTCGACCCCTTCGCTCAATGAACGGAGGTTTCGTTTCACACACAACCCTATCGGTGCCTTGGAAAGACTTCACTGCACGCATTACTTTGTCCTCTCTCTCTCTTGCTTTTGACTCTTCCGTTTGCTCTTTCTCACTCTCGCATCGCTCATTGTCCTTTTCCTTGTTTTCGCCTCGCTCGACCTTCAACACTCGCCCTTTTCGCTGGCTGCTAGATACCCCCCCCCCTTCTCTCCCTCAACAACAAAGCTCGCGCACTTCCCGATGAGTATGACTCTGCACTTGACCTGTGGTGAGTGGAGTACGTGGATCTTGAGCAAGGACGCATCGGCGCGAAAGTGACGACGGACGCGTGCTCCTCCCAACCCCATCGCCCTCCCCTGCATACATCGACCCCTTCCTCCATCCTTGCCTACCCTACCTTCACCCCAGCACTCAGCTACGTTACTCCTCCAGCTGCTCATGTCGTCCCAGCCCACAGCGGTCGACTCGCTCATCCAGCACGGCCTCTCCTACGCTCGTGACGCCCTCGCGAGCCCGTCGACACTCTCCAACCTACTCGCCCAACCGTCGTCGAGCTCGTCCTCGGCCACCTCCCAAACGCCCCGAGTCGTATTCCTCCTCCCACTCATCACTTCCACCGCATCCCTCCAGTTCTCGGTTGGGCAGTACCTTCAACTCCGCCCGTTCGTGCAAGAGTACAGGCGGTCGGAAATCCCCGACCGCGCCCTCCAGAGCTGGTGGACAGGGTGGTGGCTTTCCGGAATGGGCGTCGTCCTCACTCAAGGTGTCGGGAGCGTCGGGCTGGGTCTGTGGGCGGCGAGTAGGAGTGCTGGGACGGGAGGAGGAGGGCAGAAGTGGGCGTTTAGGATGGGAGGAGCGTTCGCGCTGGCTCACTTTGCTTTCGTCCCTGCGTGCGTCCTTCTCTCCTCCTCTTCCTTCCCCCCAAACCCCCATCCGTAAGAAGGAAAACTGACCTAACCTATGCTTGTCTGACGGTGGGGAAACAGCGTGTCCAAGATCATCCGTCTACTAGTCTACGGACCCCCCAAGGACGGCAGAAGACTCACCAACCAGTGGTTGAAGCTCCACGCGTTGAGGACGCTGGTGACGGATTTGCCGGCGTTTGTTTGTTTTCTTGTTGCCGCTTGCGTTTAGTCTCGGACTCGGTGAGTGTATGGAGAGAGAAGGGGGGGTTGTATGTAAGAATGCTTTTCGTCTTTCTGAGCGATTGTAGGGGGCGGCGAGATGGAGTGCCAGAGAAGGCTAAAGCTTCATCGACTCAGTGGGGAGCCTGAGATACCCCAGGAAGGAAATGAAAGTGCGAGAGAGCGTCGTGAGATTCATTCAAGATCGTCTAGGAAGGCGGATTTGCTCTAAAAGTCCGCGAGCCTTCTGTTTTGTCTCCCCCGTCGCCCGTCCCGCCCGTCCTGCCCGTCCTTTCACTCCGTTTAGGTTCTCACCGGTCAAGCACGGAGCGAAGAGATGTCCGCACCTAAGAAGGGGTGGTGAGGGAAGGCGCTCTCGAGAGAGGGAAGGAGAGGCTTGACCTTAACCTCCGCAGGTGAGAGGGGGGGGGGGGCGAGCAGACCACAAGCTCTTTCATTGGCGCCCCCACTCGTTTCCGGGAAAGTTGCTCGCCGGGGTCGAACTTGAGTAGGTCGGAAGAAAGGGGGTCGTGTGGGCCGTCGATGAAGTTTTATCGAGTCGGACAAGGACGAGAGATGGTGTGGAGGAGAGGTTGTCCTTGAGCGAGAGCGTTCAACTAACTGCCCTTGGACAACTTCTTCTCCAGTTCGAGGAAGGCGCGCACTGCGAACGAGGACGAAAACTCAGCCCGGTCAGTCGAGATGGCAGCACGAGGGCTATAGGGCAGGGTGGGGAGCTTACTGGTGGGGTCCATATCCTCCAACGCATCATCCACCCCCTCCTCCACTTCCTCCCTGACCGCTTCCTTCTCGGCGCGCTCGGAGTCAAGTTCCCGCTCAAAGACGTTCCCTCCCCCCTCCCTTGCGCGCTTCTCCTCTGCTCGGCGCTGAGCGCGCTCAGCCCGAGCGAGCAGGCGAGCGTCCATTTCTAGAACTGCTCCCGGCCAGGCTGAGCGTGGGACGGAAGAGGAGAGAAGGGCAGAACGAGCCAGTCGGAGGGCGGCGTTGTACTCTTGCAGCGAGTCGGCGTATATGTCGTAGATGCATAACGCGCAGCCGGACATGCAGCATTCTGTTTCACGACCAAGGCAGGGAGGGGGGGTAGGGATGAGCAAGAGAAGGGAGGGATGGGAAGGGGAGAGGAAGGAGGGACGGACCTTCGTCCCCTGGCTTGACAGGCTTGAGGGGGATCTCAACGCCAGCTACGACCATCGCTTTCGTATCCTCGTTTTCCTCGTGCGAGCCCTTGTGGGCGGAATTGGCCGCCTCTTCCAAGGGCGCCGAGAGGGCCTGCTGCTGACCATCTGATTCGACCTCTGCAGGTCCGCCGGGAGAGGGGGCCATCTGCTCCCCCACGCCCTCCCCTAGCAACACCTCCAACCGTACGTCCGACGAGGATGGAAGAGGAGGAGCACCGCGTTCAAACCGACCAAGTACGTTACGCGACGAGGTTGGTCGGCTTTGCTGAGCGGTCGAGGAGGAGGACAGGCGACGGCGGAGTAGGTCCTCGGGCAGAGGAGGCGTTCGTGCTCGCTGCTGACGACGGGCAAGGAGGATGACGCCCTGGGGTATTGGAGGCCGGAGGCGCATGTTCCCTTCTATCTCTACCGTCCTGCAATCTGGTTAGTCTTGTCTGGAGGAGCTGGCTGTATGCGCTCGAGAGAGTCACTCCGCCCTCACATGTTGCCAGTCCAGCCGAGACACCAGAAAACAGCGACATGGGCACAGGCCGGGATCATTTTTGGGGAAATGTGCCCTCAGACTGGGAAACTTGGGAAACGCCGTCCCCACATTTGGTGACGGAGTTGATCCGAGACCTCCTTGAGACCTCCGCGAAGGCGCATACAGCCCACCCCCCTGCGACCAACGCCCCGTCGGAACGACTCTGACAGAATATCCTGACAAGAGAAACAGACTGACAGAGAAACGACACTAACGCACGCCCCTTCAAAAGAAGAGCAAAGGGCTGAACGCCTCTTCTCTCTTACCATCACCCCCCTTCGTCGGACGACCCCCCCCTGCACCAACCCATCCTGATACTTGTCTGGTACAAGCACCCTACCCTTGCATCACTCGGTCCCTTCATCAACCCCTCGACCATCTTGCCCTCACATTCTGTCTAGCCATGTCCTCCCGCCCTCTCCTGCCCTCCAGCTCGGTCGCCTCCAGCTCAACGTCCTCCTCTACCTCCTCCTCAACCGAATCCTCCCCCCGCTCCTCGCGAGAATTTGAAAAGCGCTCGCTCCCCCTCCCCGCCTCTTCCCCTCCATCGACCAAACCCTCGCCGATCGCACTGAGGAAGACGCTTCTTTCCCTTGGAGCGCTCGCGCTCGTCCTCGTTGGGCTGTCGAGACTACACATCGACGTCAACAACTATACGATCAACGTTTTCCAGTCAGCGGGATTGGGGTCGAGTGGTGTGAGCAGAGGAGGGGAGGAGATTGTCCCTTCTGTCTCTGAGAGGGTCGTCCAGGAGTCTGCTCCCAAGTGCGTTCCTCTCCCCATAACCCTCCCCGTTCCCAGAACCTGAGACTGACCCATTCGTCTCCCTCGCAAACTAGTGCGCACCTCAAAGACTCCCTCGTCGAAGGCGTCAAGTACGCCGCCACGGCCGTCGGAGCAGGCTTCAACAACCAGCTGATTGAGTACATCATGCTACTCCAATACGCCCGCGAATCTGGTCGAGTGCCCATTCTCGGCGACTTTTTGGCGGCGAGCAACCCGAACATTTGGAGTCTCAAGCCAGTCGCTCCTTACATGCCTTTTGTACGTCCTACACCCTGCCTCTCTCTCTCTCTCTCGCGGTGCGAAAATCCTGACCTTGCCTTCCACTTGCTTCTCCTGGTCGCACAAGGAAACCGTCTTTGACCTCTCGTCCTACACGGCCTCAACCTCCCAGAAGGTCCTGACCTTCGCCAACCTCAAACTCCCCTCATCGGAAACTGAAACCCTCCAGTGCTTCGCCACCAACCACCGGTCTGAGAACGCCCTCGTCCCCGGCGTTGCGTCGAGTCACGACTGGGGCGTTCCCTGGTCCACGGGTGAGGGATTGAAGATGGACGTTTGGGATGCCCCTGTTAACGGTGCTTGGGGGAAGGAGCTGGATCTCGGGGAGTTGACGGCTTTTTCGGAGGATCCGGTCAGGTGGGAGCAGGCCATCTCCACGGCCGAGGAGGCGAGGTCTGAGGCTGAGTCCCGGGGAGAGGTGGCCAAGCGGGAGGAGGAGGGTCAACAACCGCAGCAAGGGGTGCCCGATCAGCAGTTGGCTTGCTGGTCCGACCTCTACTGGGCCGTCGACACCGACAACGTCTTTGACGAGCGGTGGGGCGTCTGGCCGGCGTGGGAGAAGGTTGGCAGGCATTTGCGGTTCGCTAAAGGGTTGAGGGATGTTGCGCAGGAGGTCGGGAGGAAGGTGTTGGGTCAGAGGGAGAAGCCTTTCATTGCCATTCGTGAGTCTCCCCCCTCTCTCCCTTACTGCTCAAGAGCCTTTGGACTGATTTTGATCCCTCTCGACACTTTGCGCCAGACGCTCGACACGGCGACTTTGGCTGCCCGACTCAGGACCTGTCCGCCCCCGCCGCTCTGGGCAGCTCGTGCTACCGCTCGCCCTCCTCCTACCTCCCCACGGTCAAATCCATCCGGTCCCGTCTCGCCCGCGAACAAGGCGTCGAAGTCGCCCCCAAGGCCATCGTTGTCTTCTCTGACGAGACGGACGAGCGGTGGTGGGACGAGGTGCGCGACATGGGCTGGAAGAGGGTCGACCATAAGCGGATTGGCACTGAGAGGAAGAGAGACAACTGGTGGCCTACTTTGATCGACATGGTGCTCATGTCCCAGGCAAAGGGATTCAGTACGTCCACTCCTTCCTCTGCTACTTCTTTGCCGCTCGGTTTCGAGTGACTGACACGTCACCGTTTGCGCTCCTCGTCTTTTCTTTGCAGTCGGCACGTCGGGATCGACCTACTCGCTCCTGGCCGCTCGTAGAGTCGTCGACTGGAACCAAGGGATCGTGACACTCGAAGAGCGGTAAATCACACCCTCTATCTCTTTCCGTCGCTCGTGTCCTCCCCCCGTTGTAGTCATGTCTTGCTTTCTTACCCTGTTTCTTCACGCCGGCTGGTTCCTGGCGCTTTTGTATCCTCCTACCCGACTACTTCTAATAGAGATCCATGTTTTTAAGTCTGCTTTGAGTCCGCTTTGCTCTGGTTCGAGGTTGGGCAGGCAAAGGCGAAGGACAAGCGCTTTGATACAGAGGGAGATCTAGCAAAAGGAAAGAGAGCAATAGGAAGCAAGCGAGGACGCGGAACAACCTCCTGTGTTTGAAGGAGAAACACGGATATATGCCGAAAGAAAGGATTCCGTGGGACGAGAACGCAAAGGGGAAGAGTCCCAAAGCAAAGAGCACGTGAGAAAACGGTGGTGAGTATGAAAGGTCGCTACTCGTCCTCGCTGTCGTCCTCACAGCTCTCCTCTTCGATCAACCGCCGGATCTCCAAAGCCTTCTCAATCAGCTCCTGCTTTGCCACCTCGTTCTCCTCTGCAAGCGCATCCGCTCGACGGCGGAAGGCCTGCTCGATCCACGCCTGGACCGATAGAGTCGCTTCTTCGCTCTCGGGCGGGAGGTCGTCGTCGACGGCGTCGGATTCGGCAGAGGAGACATGGTCGTCTGACGCCTCGTCGGAGTGCACATTGGATGGAGGGGAGGGCATCTCCTTGGGTTGGCCGACGAGCGGGCGCTTCGAAAGCGGCTTTGAGCTGGACGTTGACGGCTGGCGAGAGGAGTTGGCTGACTGAGGACGGGGTGTAGGAGGCTGCTGTTGAGCGGGAAGCGAGAAGACGTCGTTCGAGCTCGTTCGTTGAGGGGGAGGGGGAGGAGGAGGAAGAGCGGCCGTTCGAGAGGTGGGTCGGGCGAGGGTCGACGTAGCTGCTTGGCCTAGCGAGACGGGAGCTGGGGGATGAGGCGAACCAAACGTCGACCGGATAGGAAGCCGGGAAGGCGTCGTTGAGCCCGCCTGCACGTTGACGGGCGACAGAGGCGCGGCGCGCGCAAGAGTGGAGGAATGGGTCGGAGGAGGAGAGAAAGGTTGTGAGGGAAGTGCGGCCGGAGGTTCGGCAACGGATGACGGGAGGGAGGTCAAACCACTGGATTTGGACGATTCCCGCTGGCGAGGGGCCGCGTTGTCGTCGAGGGGCGAGAGCTGATATGGCAACGATAGAGCACGTGTCAGTCCCCCGCGAAGAAAAGAGGCTACAGAAGAGATGAACTCACGACTCTGGAGGGAGGTGCGACTTGCACCTCTTCCTCGTCTTGAGCAGGCACGGGTTGCTTGGCCACCTTCTTCGTCTTCTTCTCCTTGGGGCCAGCCGTCGTCGTCTTGCCCTTCTTCGCAGGCTTGACGACCTCCACCACCGCTTCCTTCTCCTCCTTCTCTTCATCCTCTTCGCGCGGAGCGTCCGAGTCGAGGATGTTCAAGTCGTCCTCCCCGTCCTCCACGTCTTGCATTGCAGGCGCTGGAGGTGATGCGGCAGCAGCAGCAGCCGGGACGGCTTTCGATTTGGCCGGTCTTGTCGACTTGCGCGCTTTCGACGTAGGCTTAGAGGGAGGAGGAGGAGAAGGTTCCCTGACCGTAGATTCGGGTTCGTCCATCGAGATGAGTTCTTCCGGTTCGGGCGTGCCGGTCGCAGGAGCCGTTGTCGGCGAAGCCGGCAGGGGTTTGTCATTCTTGGAGGGTTTCGACTTGGTGGCGGTGGAGGTTGAGGTGGAAGGAGCGGGAGTAGGGGCGGTCGTCGTTCGGGTTCGGGACGATGTCGATCGGCCGGCGGTGGTGGTTGTCGTCGAAGCCGACGCGGCCTTCTGCAACGCGCGAAACGAGGACGGGACTTGCTAGTCAGTCTCCGATTATGGCCAAGACAGGCACGACGACAAAAGAGCGGTGGGAGGACGCACGGAAGCTCGTGAGTTCCTCGCGCCAGGCGTCTTGGGTGCACTCTTGGGCGGCGAAGGCATCTCGACAATCTCAAAGTCGTCCTCCTTCTCGTCCTCGGCGTCGCTAACGACCGCCGGAGGAGGAGCGGTCTTTTTGAGCTTCTTGGACTTGGAAGCTTTGGTCGTTGAGGTTGTCGATGAACTCGCGCCCGAGGGCGGCGGTGCGGACGCGTGCGCGTGGAGGAAGAAGGGGCACTTGGGCGTTCGTCGGAGATGCTCTTGACTGGAGGGTGGGTTTGCGCGCGCGAGGTGCGCAACGCGGACGTCAGCGAATGGTCCAGAAGAGGCCCTTTGGGGACAGTTCAGGGGAGACCATGAGAGGACGTACTAGGGGTCGTCGGGAGCTTCCCAGCCGTCGAGTCCGAGTTCGCAGTACAGGCAGGTCGCGAGGTCTGGCGCTTCGGCCGTGGGCGTGAATATGAACCCAGCCTTGGCCATCTGCGGCGAGTGCGAACACAAATCAAAGCAGGCGGAGAGAGTGTCAGCGCAACGGATCCTAGTGTAAGGAGAACATTTCGGAGGAGGAGGGGAAACGTACAGCGCTCGATGTTGGCATCCAGCCCTTCGACTTGTCGTGCGGCCACCACTTTCCAAACGTCGCCTTCCTGCCCTTCTCCATCTCCTTCCCTCCGTCGTTCTCCAAGCTCCACTTGACGCCGGCACCGGCCTTCTCGCCCTTCTCCTGCCGCTTGAGCTCGAGCATACACCTCGTCGCGGCCCACCCACAGTCCCTGCCGTGCCCTACGTGCTCGACAAACGGGTCGTCCGTCTCCTCCCAGCCACCCAGACTCTTCTTGCACAGGAAGCAGGTGACCTGGTCGGGGGAGGACTTGGACGGCGTGAAGAACCAGCCTGCCTTGGCCAGGTGGGCTGGCGTCAGGTGCGGGTGAGTCGAGGACGTCAGGGGCCAGGCGCCGTGCGAGGGAAGACCGAACCGACGCGACCGCGTGGCCGTGAACGAGACGAGTCGGTTCGATTCGATCTCCATGGCCGTTCAGCTGGAAAGAGTCGGGTGAGGGGGAGCTGGGTAGGATCTAGCGGCGAGAAGGGAGGAGGGTTGAAGGACGACGCGTGAGGTTGAGGAGGAGGCGGCGGTCGAGCCGAGGAGGCGGTCGCAGTCGACGTTTGACAGGACTTCCAGTCGGTAGGAAGCGTTCGTTGCTGCTGTCGTGTTGGTCTCCTGCGCGAATCAGAAAAAGAGTCGGGTGCTGGCAAAAGATGGCGAGAACAGGAGGAGGACGGGGGTCCAGCAGCAAGAGACGCGTCCTAACGTAAACCTCGCGTAAAAACGACGTAAACGAATTACTCGCACTTGTTTTCTTTCTCTCCGCCAGTGCCGCACTTGCGTGTGTGCGTTGTTGTGAGTTTGTCTTTTGTATAGTGTCTTCTAGGACGGATCTTCAGTTGTCCTCTCCCTGCTCGGCCTTCTTCCTTTCCTCCCTTGCCCGCTCCTCCGCAAGCCACGCCTCCCTGACGGCCGTCCTCTCGTTGATCGAGTCAAACACCCTCGCCCCGACCCACCTCGCCTTGGCTTGCGACCTGAACTCGTCAACCCTTCCCGACTGAACCTTCTCTAGCAGTCGGAGACCGGCCACAGCGTGCGAGACGGTCGTCAAGGGAACGTTGGCGGAGACGAGCGAGAACGCGACCGGCTCAATCTCGTCGTTCGACGCCTGGAGCAGGTGGAGCGACCTAGCGGCCCCGAGGACGGTCGACGGGGCGCTGCTCGACTGGCTGAGGGAGGCGGTGACGAACGACTTAAGGTCGGTGAAGGATGGGAACAGGGTCGACTCGGCCGACTTGAGAATCGACGCCGTCGGCTCAGGTACGTCCTTCAAGTTGGACACTGAAGGTGGCGGGAAAGCAGTCGTCGCAGAAGACGGCAAGGGGAGTCAGCAGCTTGTAAAGGTCGAGCGTAAGAAGATGAAAGTAACGCACGAGCCAACTTGAAGTGAACGAGCTGGACCAGCACCTCCCCTCCCTGTCGATCCAAGTCGGCCGCCTTAAGCAGCGCCGTGGTGGCCTGCAACCACTTTCCACGCCGACTAGCAACCTCGTAGATCGCCAGCCAGACCTCGACCCGGTGCTTCACACCCTCTGACTTTGCGAGAGGCGCAAGGATCTGGGCGGCCTCCTCGAGAGGGGACGACGTCTTGGCGAGCGACAGGCCGAAGGGGTCGTCGTCCTTGGGTGCGGGAGGGTCGACGGCCGCGCTCGCGTTCGCTGCCGGCTTGGACAAAGTCTTTTTGGCGTCGGCGGCGGCTTTGAGGGCGGCCTTCTTGGCCTTCTGGGCGGCCTTCTTTGCGTCTTCGGCAGAGACTCCGTCTGATCGCAGAGGGAGAGGTGCAGACTTGTCAAACTCTTCGTCTAGAGTGTGAGGGAGACGTGAAGAATGAGGAAAGGTAGGACGTACTGCCGTTGGACTCGAGTTTGGCCGACCGTCCAGCCAGCTCGGGGTCGTCCGCGAGCTGAACGTAGATCTGTTCGTTTGGATTGCAAGGAAAAGCCCATATCAGCTGGCCGATCGAGGAGAAAAACAGCTGAGGGAGAGAGGTAGGGGGCTAAAAGCCTTACCTTTGCGGCGGCCAGCGCAGCCTTGACGTAGTTCTCCTGCGACCGAAGGTCTCCCTCGTACTTGTGCAGCCTAGAACCAGCGGACGCATTCTCAAAATCAGCAGAAGAAGACGAAGGGGGTGAGTGGTGAGTCTCCTTTTTAGAAGGGACGCACTTGAGATAGGCCTTGAGAGTCGATTTGCGGATGCAGTAGCCGTGGAAGTCAAACTCGTCGTCCTCGAGGTCGTCGAACATCTAGCCAAACCAGTCGTCAATCGAAAGTGTGAGTCAGTCGAGGGGGAAGAAAGAGGGACTTTCAGAACGCCAAAGTGAAAGGGAACGCACCTTGAAGACCTGACCGTACCGCTTCAACGCCATCCCCAACCGACCCTTCTCGACCCAACAGCCCGCCTCCTCGAGCACGAACCAGAAGCACTGCATATCAACCAGATCCGCAGCCGGACTCGCCGCGTCCTTCTTCGTGAACAACCCGAGTATCGTCTGGGCCTTCTCGGGCTCGCCTGCGCGGATCCAGTACTTGGCAGCTTTGGAGTTGAGGAACCTGTCCTGACCGTCGAGCGACCGGGCTTCGTCCATGGCCAGAGCGGCACCCATAAAGTCGCCCGAGTGCTTGAGCACGCGCGCTCGGGCCGTGTAGAGTTCGGGTAAGGTCGGGGTGTGGGCGATCGCTTGACTGAGGTAGGAGAGAGACTTGGTCGGTTGAGGCATCGGGTTGAAGGGTGACGGGTGCGAGTAGTGAAGCGCGAGGAAGTAGTAGGTCCAGAGGAGTGTCGTTGGGGGTTGCGTATGGTCTGTTGGGAAAGAACAGGGTGACCTCAGTCATCTGAGCAACGAGTCCGGGCAGACAGAGAGGAGACTCACCAGTCGAGCCATCAAGAGTTCCGACCTTCTCGAGGTTGTCCTTCAACTCCTCCACGATAGCCTCCACCATCTCCCTCTTGCCCTGCTCGGCGTAGTATCCCTTGACGTCCGAGAACAAGCTCGGCACGCCCTTCTCGAGCCTGTTCGACAGGTACTGCCGGATGAGCGTCTTGAAGTCGTCCCCCTGTGCGATGGAGAGACCGAGTCGGACGGGCGCACCCGCTCGGGGGTAGAGCTCCTGGAAGAGCTCAAGCGCGCGGAGGACCTTGGGCCGGGTTTCGTTCGTCAGGTTGTCTACCGTCGGGGAGGGCGCGCAAAAAAACATCCAAAAGGAACGCTCAAGTGTCAGCTCCAAGGAGAGAGCAAGTGAGAGGCAACACGGTCAGTCTTCCAGAGCAAGAAGGAAACGCACAGATGTCAAGACCTCGGTTGAGCAGGAAGTCGATGTAAAACTGCCGGTTGTCCTGGTTGCGCTCGAGCAGGGCCCTATACGCATCCTCCGCCTCGTCCTTCTTGCCCAGGTTCCGGAGAATCTCGGCTGGTACCAAAAAGACAAAGTCGTGCGTCAGCGCGCTTCTTCTTCTTCTCAATCTTTCCGGACGAATAGTGAGCGAGAGGGGGGGCTCACCTCGAAGAATACCAGCCTCTTCCCGGTTGACGATCTCCTCCTCCCTCACGCCCTTATCCAACGCCTCCAGCGCATCCGCCCACTTTCCGCTCTCCACCAATCCCCTAACCCTCCACTCCCTCACTTCACTCTCCTCCACCCTCCCCTCACTCGGAACCCTCTGCACACCCTCCAGCAAACCCCCGAGCACTTTCTCGAAGGAGTCAAGGTCGCCGAGGAGATAGTAGGCCAACGCGAGGGAATGCCAGGATTTGCGTTCGTTGGGGCGCATCTGGAAGAGGAGGAGGCGGTTGGCCAGGTGGGTCTGGTAGTTTCGCAAGTGGAGCGACAGGTGGGCGTTGTCGCGGAGGATCTGCTGCGAGTGCTGTTGTGTGTGGTGCCACAAGACGATAAAAAACAAGGAGAAAAGTGATGGCGTCAACTCCTTATTACCTTTGTGAACGAGGAGGCTTCAGAAACCAAGCGAAAAGGAGGGGTTTGCGATCAACGTACAGGATCAGCCTTGAGAGCTTGTCCAAAGCTCTTGCTCGCCAGAGCGTACTCCTTCTTTGCCCGCTGGAGCATCCCAAGAATGTGCCAGCACAGCTGGCTGTCGGGATCCTTGGCGACGCCTTGCTTTCCCAAAACGAGGCCGTCGCGTTCGTTGTCGGCTTGGGTGAGCTTGAGCTCGGGGTTGGCGGGGGAATGGAAGAGGACGAGGGCCTTCATCGAGATGGTCTCTTTTAGGCGAGCGGTCCGAGAGGGGGTTGGGAAGTCGACAGGTTCAAAAGCAAAAGTCAGCACTGAAGCTGGAAGCCCGACCAACACGAGAAGAGGAGGAGAATTGGACGCACGACCGTTGTTGGGGTACTTCTTGAGGATCTGGTCGGCCGTCTTGATGGCCTGCGAGTGTTGACGAACCGGGGTTCGGAGGGAAGACGCAAACGAAGGCAAAGAAGGGGGCGAAAAGGGCCAACCGGTCAGCTCTTTTGTCACTTTATTCCCTCGAGGGCAGGAAGCGACGCACCTTTTTGAAGTTCTTGGACTCGTATTGTTGCTGAAAGCAGGAGAACTCGAAAGCATCAGTTTGACCGGGCTGGGAAACGAAGGACGGAGATGACCCCCTTCGCTCGCGCCCTGTTGCTACCACCGTTCAACGACCTCGATCGGCCGCCCGAATGAAGAGGGTACGTACGAGGACCTGTCGGAAGAGGGCCTCCTCCTTGGGAGGGAGTGCGCGCGAGTCCTTTGGGGGAGCCATCCTGCGAGAGTTGTGGTTGCTTCGTTCCTTGCGGTCGTCGTCTTCAGCCCCTGCCTGGCCAGGCAAGCCTGAAGAAATCATGATTGGGATCATGATTAGATTTGTGATCAAATTACGTCAGATTGACCATGATCGGAGCCAGCATTAACGTGATCGGAGGCAGCCGATGAGCCGAAGCTCCGCCCCTGGTCGTCTGCCTGAACTCACCAGCCAGCATCCCCAGCACTCGTTCCAGTTTCAAAGGATGGTCGTCGAGTCCTCCGTCCGACCAGCCTCGTCCACCTCGCCCCGTCCCTCTCAACGCAAACCCCTTCCGCCCGCATCGCCCAAGCCCAAGCCCGTCAGCGGCGACGGCCAAGGAGGAGGAGGACCGATCCGCAACCCGCCTTGTCCGTTGTTCGATCTCGTCCAGTACTCTTGTCAACCGCATTTCAACTACTCGCCCACGACGGGTGAGAGGCTCAAGGGAGGGAGTGTGACTTGTTATCCTCTGCCGAGGGTGTTTCGGAAGTGCGTGCCCTTTTGTTATCTCTCCTCTCCTTCCGTCCTCGAGCAAGCTTGACAAGCTCCATCTCCGCCCCCCCCCCCTTTGTCGTCCACTTGATCTGGCATGGTTGACTTGACGTCGTCTCTTCTCCGTCTGACCAGATGTCCAGGCATGCCAGCGATCGACGTCTCGCACAAGATTGTCGAGAACGACGGTGTCCTGCCGTTGAACGAGCCGTGCGTTCCCTTCCCCCCTCCCCCTTCTTTCCTTCATATTCCCCTCCCTCCCTCCCTTTCGATTCGATCGGAGCCCCTGACTCTCAATGCGTTTGGCGTGGGTGGGAGAAAGATTACCAAAAGGCCAGCCGTGGAGTCAGGTCAAGCCGAGGAAGACGGATCCGTTCAAGCTCAACGAGTGACCCCCCTCTCGTCGTTCTCCCACCCCCCTCTCTCTCGGAAGCAAAGGCTTCAATCGACCTAAGTCTCGGTCAGGGCTTCAGTCGAACAGCGTAATTCCCAGCTGGGTAGTCTGCAAGAAGTTCGAGCCCGGGACGTTCGTCGAACTCGCTCTCTCTGCGAAGACGAAGGGGGTCGAGATCGGACTAGAGCCCAACCCAATCGACCCTCTCGCCTAGTCGACAACTTTTCACCGACCCCTCCGGCGCCCATCAACCTGCTGTAACCCCTCGTATTTCTCGAAGACCCTCTCTCTGGCGGAGGCGATGCTTTCGGAGGATTTGGGTCGGATGGCTTTGAGGGTGGGTGGTGGGGGTTGGGGTTGGGGTAGCGATGCGGGGAGAAAGAGTTGGATGGGATGGACGCCTTTCCTCTCAGACAAACCCTCTCCTCTCTCTCTCTCTCTCACACACTCTCTCTGTATCGTGCAAAATAGCTCTGTGTCTGTCTGCTTGGGGAGAGTGTCTAATTCGTTCTGCGACTTCAACTCCGCCCTGTCCGCCTCGCGTCGCTTCGCCCCGACCCACAACCTCACCTCTCTACCCTTACTGCTTTGTCCCAAGGACACGTGCTCGCATGGCCAGCGACAGTTCGGCCCTCCAGCGCCTGGTCGAGGAGACCCTTCAGGTGGCCGACGTCCTCGTGTCTGACGTCCAGCGCGAGAGCGTCAGAAAGTGGGTTGGCGAGCTCAGGGATCTCGTCGTGGGTTCTCTCTCTTTTCGTCCTTCCCTTTCCCGCTTGGACCCTTCTTCGCGTTGATAAGGTCATCTGGCTGACGCTGGAAATGGAGTCGGACGGGTGTAGTTGGGAGAAAACAAGTTTCGAGATCCGGACGCTTTGGGCTTGTTGTTCGTCCAGGTCAGTGTCTCCCCCCCCCCCCCCCCCCCCCCCCCCCACCCCAACACCCCCCCCCCCC